>NC_069497.1:4553070-4624415 GCF_026875155.1 Cherax quadricarinatus
CAGGTTTTCAGCACCAGGTTGTGTCAGCACCAGGTTGTGTCAGCACCAGGTTGTGTCAGCACCAGGATGTGTCAGCACCAGGTTGTGTCAGCAGCAGGTTGTGTCAGCACCAGGTTGTGTCAGCAGCAGGTTGTGTCAGCAGCAGGTTGTGTCAGCACCAGGTTGTGTCAGCACCAGGTTGTGTCAGCAGCAGGTTGTGTCAGCAGCAGGTTGTGTCAGCAGCAGGTTGTGTCAGCACCAGGTTGTGTCAGCACCAGGTTGTGTCACCACCAGGTTGTGTCAGCACCAGGTTGTGTCAGCAGCAGGTTGTGTCAGCACCAGGTTGTGTCAGCACCAGGTTGTGTCAGCACCAGGTTGTGTCAGCACCAGGTTGTGTCAGCACCAGGTTGTTTCAGCACCAGGTTGTTTCTGCACCAGGTTGTTTCAGCACCAGGGTGCTTCAGCAACATGTTGTTTCTGCACCAGGTTGTTTCAGCACCAGGGTGCTTCAGCACCAGGTTGTTTCAGCACCAGGTTGTTTCAGCAACAGGTTGTTTCTGCACCAGGTTGTTTCAGCACCAGGTTGTTTCTGCACCAGGTTGTTTCAGCACCAGGTTGTTTCTGCACCAGGTTGTCTCAGCACCAGGTTGTTCTCAGCACCAGGTTGTTTCAGCACCAGGTTGTTTCAGCACCAGGTTGTTTCTGCACCAGGTTGTTTCTGCACCAGGTTGTTTCTGCACCAGGTTGTTTCTGCACCAGGTTGTTTCAGCACCAGGTTGTTTCTGCACCAGATTGTTTCAACGCCGGGTAGTTTCAGCACCAGGTTGTTTCAGCACCATGTTTCAGCGCCAGGTTATTTCAGCATCAGGTTGTTTCAGCAACCAGGTTGTGTCAGCACCAGGTTGTTTCAGCACCAGGTTGTTTCAGCACCATGTTTCAGCACCAGCTTGTTTCAGCATCATCTTGTTTCAGCACCAGGTTGTTTAATCACCAGGTTGTTTCAGCACCAGGTTGTTTCAGCACCAGGTTGTTTCAGCACCAGGTTGTTTCAGCACCAGGTTGTTTCAGCACCAGGTTGTTTCAGCACCAGGTTGTTTCAGCACCAGGTTCTTTCAGCACCAGGTTGTTTCAGCACCAGGTTGTTTCTGCACCAGGTTCTTTCAGCACCAGGTTGTTTCTGCACCAGGTTTTTTCAGCACCAGGTTGTTTCAGCACCAGGTTATGCCAGCACCAGGTTGTTTCAGCACCAGGTTGTTTCAGCACCAGGTTGTTTCAGCACCAGGTAGTTTCAGCACCAGGTTCTTTCAGCGCCATGTTGTGTCAGCACCAGGTTGTTTCAGCACCAGGTTGTTTTAGCACCAGGTTGTGTCAGCACCAGGTTGTGTGGGGTGTCAGCACCAGGTTGTTTCAACACCAGGTAGTTTCAGCACCAGGTTCTTTCAGCGCCCTGTTGGTCCCGTTCCCGGTTTTTTTCCGCACCAGGTTGTTTTAGCAAACCCGGTTGCGTCAGCACCAGGTTGTGTCAGCACCAGGTTTGGGTTTTAGCAACCAGGTTTTGTGTCCACCAGGGGTTTCAACAGCCAGGTTGTTTCAGCAACCCGGTTGTGTCAGCACCAGGTTGTTTCAGCAACCAGGTTGTTTCAGCACCAGGTTTTTTCAGCACCAGGTTGTTTCAGCAACCAGGTTGTCAGCACCAGGTTGTTTCAGCAACCAGGTTTTTTCAGCTCCAGGTTGTTTCGCACCAGGTTTTTTCGGGACCAGGTCGTGTCGCAAACCCGGGTTTTTTCAGAAACCAGGTTTTTTCGCACCAGGTTTTTTTTAGCAACCATGTTGTTTCGCAACCAGGTTGTTTTAGCACCAGGTTGTTTTTAGCACCCGGTTGGTTTTAGCACCAGGTTTTTTTTAAAATCCAAAATTGTTTCAGCAACCAGGTTTTTTTCCGCACCGGTTGTGTCAGCACCAGGGTTTTTTTAGCAAAACCCGGGTTTTTTCAAAGGCCAGGTTGTTTCAGCCCAGGTTGGGTTTTAAACACCAGGTTGTTTCAGCACCAGGTTGTTTTAGCAACCCGGTTGTTTCAGCACCAGGTTGTTTCAGCCCCGGGTTTTTTCAACACCAGGTTGTTTTTTGCACCAGGTTTTTTCAGCCCCCGGTTTTTTTTCGCACCCGGTTGTTTCGCACCAGGTTGTTTTCCAAACAGCAGGTTGTGTCAGCACCAGGTTGTTTTAAAAAAACCAGGTTTTTTCAGCACCCGGTTTTTTTTTGAAACCCGGTTGTTTCGCACCGGTTGTTTCGAAACCCGGTTGGGTTTTAAACCCGGTTGTTCAGCACCAGGGTTTGGGGCAGCCCCCAGGTTGTTTTTTGCAACCTGGTTGTTTCAGACCAGGGTTTTTTCGCACCAGGTTGTGTCAGCCCAGGTTGTTTCAGGGAAAGGTTGTTTCAGGGACCAGGGTTTTTGGTTTTAGGGCCCCGGTTTTTTCGCACCAGGTTGGTCAGCCCAGGTTGTTGGGAAAAACCCGGTTGTTTCAGGGACCAGGTTGTGTCGCAAACCCGGTTGTGTCCAAACACAAGGGGTTTTCTCAGCACCCGGTTTTTTCTGCCCAGGGTTGTCTCAAAACCAGGTTTTTTTCAAAGGGGACCAGGGTGCTTCAGCACCCGGTTGTTTTCAGCAAACCGGTTGTCTCGCACCAGGTTGGGCACACCAGGTTGTCTAGCCCCCAGGTTGTTTTTAGCCCAGGTTGTCTCAAGCACCAGGTTGTTCGGGCCCCGGTTTTTTTCTGCACCAAAGGGTTTTTTCTGCACCCGGTTATTTTTGCACCAGGTTTTTTGTGCACCAGGTTGTCTCAGCACCAAAGGGTTTTTTTCTGCAACCCGGTTGTTTTTAGCACCAGGTTGTGTCAGCACCAGGTTGTGTTTAGGGAAGGTTGTTTCGCCCCCAGGTTGTCTCCGACCAGGTTGTTTCCCCGCCCCCAGGTTTTTTTCTGCCCCCGGGTTTTTTCTGACCAGGTTGTCTCAGCACCAGGTTTTTTCAGCACCCAGGTTTTTTTTCTGCACCAGGTTGTTTCTGCCCCCAGGGGTTTTTTTCAGCCCCCAGGTTTTTTCAGAACCCGGGGGGGTTTTGCCCCCAGGTTGTTTCGGGACCAAGGTTTTTTTTTTCCCCCAGGGTTTTTCAGCACCAGGTTGGGTTTTTGGGACCGGTTTTTTTTCTGCCAAGGGGTTTTTTCTGCCCCCGGTTGTTTCCCGCACCGGGGTTTTTTCTGAACCCGGTTTTTTTCTGCACCAGGTTGTTTCTGGCACCAGGGGGTTTTCTCAGCCCGGGTTTTTCTCAGCACCGGTTGTTTCGCACCAGGTTTTTTTTGCACCAGGTTTTTTCTGAAAAGGTTGTTTCTGGGACCCCGGTTGTTTTTGCCCCCAGGTTGTTTCTGAAACCGGGGTTCAGCACCAGGTTGTTTGCACCCCGGTTGTTTTAAACCCCCGGGGAGTTTCAGCACCAGGGTTTTTTCGCACCAAAGGGTTTTAGCGCCCGGTTATTTTTTAGAAACAGGGTTTTTTCAGCAACCCGGTTGTGTCAGCACCAGGTTGTTTCAGCACCAGGTTGTTTGAGCACCTGTTTCAGCACCAGCTTGGGTTTTAGCATCATCTTGTTTCGCCCAGGTTTTTTTAAACCCAGGTTGTTTCAGCACCAGGTTGGTTCAGCACCAGGGTTTTTTCATACCCGGTTTTCAGCACCAGGTTGTTTCAGCACCAGGTTGTTTTCAGACCAGGTTGTTTTTAGCACCGGGTTTTTTGCACCCCGGTTGTTTCAGCACCAGGTTGTTTTTGAAACCCGGTTCTTTCAGCAACCCGGTTGTTTCTGCACCAGGGTTTTTTTTACCCCGGGGTTTTTTCGCCCAGGTTTGCCGCACCAGGGTTTTTTCGCACCAGGTTGTTTCGCACCAGGTTGTTTCAGCACCAGGGTTTTTTTTTTAGCCCAGGTTGGGGTCAGCACCCGTTGTGTCCGCAACCCGGGTTTTTTCAAAACCCGGGGGAGTTTCAGCACAGGTTTTTTTCAGCGCCCTGTTGTGTCCCGTTCCCGGTTGTTTTAGCCCCCAGGTTGTTTTAGCCCAGGTTGTGTCGCCCAGGTTTTTTTTTCAGCACCAGGTTGTTTCAGCAACCAGGTTGTGTCAGCACCAGGTTGTTTAACAGCCCGGTTTTTTCAGCAACCCGGTTTTGTGTCAGACCGGTTGTTTTAGCAACCAGGGGGTTTCCGCACCAGGTTTTTTCAGACCAGGTTGTTTTAGCAACCCGGTTTTCGCCCAGGTTGTTTCAGCACCAGGGGGTTTTTTCAGATCCCGGTTGTTTCAGACCCGGTTGTTTCAGCACCAAAGGGTTTGTGTCTGCACCAGGTTGTTTCAGCAACCAGGTTGTTTCGCACCCGGTTTTTTCCCGCAACCATGTTGTTTTTGGGAACCAGGTTGTTTCGCCCAGGTTGTTTCGCCCAGGTTGTTTCACCCCGGTTTTTTCAACAACCCAATTTTTCAGCAACCGGTTGTTTTTGCCCAGGGTTTTTTTCAGCCCCCAGGTTGGGTTTTTGCAACCCGGTGGGTTTGCGCCAGGTTGTTTCAGCACCAGGTTGTTTCAGCACCAGGTTGGTTTAAACCCCCAGGTTTTTTCAGCACCAGGTTTTTTCGCACCAGGTTGTTTCAGCACCAGGTTGGGTTTTAAAAACAAAGGGTTTTTTCCCGCACCGGGTTTTTTCAGCACCAGGTTTTTCAGCACCCGGTTGTTTTAGCACCAGGTTGTTTCAGCCCGCAGGGTTTTGTTCCCGCACCAGGTTGTTTAAAAAACCGGGTTTTTTCAGCACCAAAGGTTTTTTTTAGACCGGTTGTTTTAGCCCAGGTTGTTTCAGCACCAGGGGTTTTTTCAAAAACCGGTGTTTCCGCACTATTTTTGGGTCGCACCAGGTTGTTTTTGCAACCAAAAGGGTTTTTTCAAGCACCAGGTTGTTTTTAGCACCCCGTTGTGTCAGCAAACCCGGTTGTTTTTTGACCAGGTTGTTTCAAAACACCCGGTTGTTTTAGCAAACCCGGTTGTTTTTTGCACCCGGTTTTTGTCAGCACCAGGTTTTTGTCAACACCGGTTTTTTTCAGAAACCCGGTTTTTTCCGGGACCAGGTTGTGTCCCGCCCGGTTGGGGTTTTCAGACCAGGTTTTGTCATCACCAGGTTTTTTTGTCAGCACCAGGTTATGTCCAAACCCCGGTGTGTCCCGAACCCGGTTGTGTAGCACCAGGTTGGGGTCAGCAAACCCGGGTTTTGTCAGCCCAGGTTGTTTTCAGCACCCGGATGTGTCAGCCCCCGGTTTTGTCAGCCCCCAGGTTGTGTCAGCACCAGGTTGGGGTCAGCCCCCAGGATTTTGTCAGCAACCCCCGGATTTTGTCGCACCAGGAAGGGGTCAGCACCGGGTGTGTCAGCACCCCGGTTTGTCGCACCAGGGTGTGTCGCACCCGGTTTTTGTCAGCACCAGGTTTTGTCACACCAGGATGTGTCAGCCCCCAGGAGTGTCAGAAACCGGGGGGTGTCTGCCACCGGTTTTGGGCGCAACCGGTTTGGGCAGCACCAGGATTTGTCGCCCAGGATGTTTTTACCCCAAAGGTTGTATCACACCCGGTTGTTTTCGAAACCAGGTTGTTTTCCCCGCAGCAGGGTTTTTGTCAGCAAACCCGGGGGTGTTTTTGCACAGGATGTGTCAGAACCCGGTTGTGGGCAGGCCCCGGTTGTGTCAGGGACCAGGTTTTTGTTACAACCCGGGGTTTTGTCAGCACCAAAGGTGTGTTAGCCCAGGATGTGTCAGCACCAAAGGGTTGGGGTTTAGCACCGGTTTTGTCAAACGCCCGGATGTGTTTGCACCAGGATGTGTCAGATCAGGTTTGTGTCAGCACCCCGGTAGTGTCAGCACCAGGATGTGTCAGCCCCAGGTTTTGGTTTAGCCCCCGGTTGGGGGTAAACACCCGGTTGGTGAACCGGGTTTTGGGGCGACCGGATTGTCAGCACCAGGATGGGGTCAATAACCAGGTTGTGGGGCACCAGGTTGTTTTCAAGGGACCAAAAAGTGTCAGCACCAGGATGTGTTTAGCCCCCAGGTTGTGTCAGAAACCAGGTTGTTTTCAGCCCCCAGGTTGTTTTCAGCACCAGGTTGGGGTCAGCACCGGGTGTTCAGCATCGGGTTTTTTGTCAGCACCAGGTTGTGTCAGGCCGGTTTTGTCAGCACCAAAGGTTGTGTCAGCAGCAGGTTGTTTTCAGGAGCCGGTTGTGTCAGCACCAAAGGGTTTTGTAGCACCAGGTTGTGTCAGCACCAGGTTTTGTCCGCCCGGTTGTGTCAGCACCAGGTTTGTCAGCACCAGGATTTTGTCAGCAGCAGGGTTTTGTCGGGACCAGGATGTGTCAGAGCAAAGGGTTTTGTCAGCACCGGATGTGTCAGCAGCGGTTGTGTCAGCACCAGGTTTTTGTCCCGCAGCAGGTTGTGTCAGCAGCAGGTTGTGTCAGCAGCAGGTTGTGGGCAGCAGAGGTTGTGTCAGCTCCGGATGTGTCAGCCCGCAGGTTGTGGGCAGGGAGCAGGTTGTGTTTAAAAGCAGGTTGTTTTCAGAGAGGTTGGGTCAGCGCAGGATGGGGTCAGCAGCAGGTTGTGTCAGGGAGAGGTTGGGGTAGGAAACAGGGTTGTGTCAAACAAAAAGGTTTTGTCCCGCACCCCGGGGTTTTGTCACAGCAGGGGTTTTGTCGCAGCAGGTTGTGTCGCAGCAGGTTGTGTCCCGCACCAGGTTGTGTCAGCAGCGGGTTTTGTCAGCAGCAGGTTGGTCGCAGCAGGTTGTGTCAGCAGCCCGGTTGTGTCGCACCAGGTTTTGTCAGCACCAGGTTGTGTCAGCACCCCGGTTGTGTTTAGAAACAGGTTGTGTCAGCAGGGAGGTTGGTCCCGCAGAGGTTTTTTGTCAGCACCAGGATGTGTCAGAGGAAAGGGTTTTGTCAGCAGCAAAGGTTTTTGTCAGCAGCCCGGTTGTGTCAGCCCCCCGGTTGTGTCAGCCCAGGTTTTTGTCAGACCGGTTGTGTCAGCATCAGGGGGGTTGGGCAGCACCCGGATGTTTTTCAGAGAGGTTGTTTTTAGCACCAGGTTGTGTCAGCAGCGGTTGTGTCAGCAGCAGGTTGTGTCAGCAGCAGGTTGTGTCAGCAGCAGGGGTTTTGTCAGCCCGGGAGGTTGTTTTCGGGCCGGGGGTTTTTGTCAAACAGCAGGTTGTGTCAGGCCCCCAGGTTGTGGGAGCAAACAGGTTGTTTTCAGAGCCGGTTTTGTCAGCAGCAGGTTGTGTCAGCAGAAAGGGTTTTGGGCAGCAGAGGTTGGTCAGCAGCAGGTTGTGTCAGCAGCAGGTTGGTCCAAACACCAGGTTGTTTTCCCGCAAAGGTTGTGTAGCACCGGTTGTGTCAGCACCCGGATGTTTTGAGCAGCGGTTGTGTCAGCACAGGGTGTTTTTCAGCAGCAGGGTTTTGTCAAACAGCCCGGTTGTGTCGCAGCGGTTGTGTCAGCAGCAGGTTGTGTCACACCAGGTTGTGTCAGCAGCCCGGGTTTTGTCGCAACCCGGTTGTGTCCCGCGCAGGTTGTGTAGCAGCGGTTGTGTCAGCAGCAGGTTTTGTCCCGCAGAGGTTTTTGTCAGAGCCGGTTGTGTCAGCACAGGTTGTGTCGCAGCAGGGGGTTGTGTTGCACAGGTTGTTTCAGCAGGGTTGTGTCCCGCAGCGGTTTTTGTCAGCAGCGGTTGTGTCAGCAAACAGGTTGGGGTCAGCAGCGGTTGGGTCCAAAAACCAGGTTGTGTAGCAGCAGGTTGTATCGCGCAGGTTGTGTCAGCCAACAGGTTGTGTCGCAGCAGGTTGGGTCAGCAGCAAAGGGTTTTGGGCCCGCAGCGGTTTTTGTCAGCAGCAGGTTGTGTCAGGGACCAGGTTGTGTCCCGCAGGAAAGATTGTTTCAGCAGCCCGGTTGTGGGCAGCACCAGGTTGTGTCAGCAAACAGGGTTTTGGTTTAGCAAAGGTTGTGTCGCACCAGGTTGTTCAGAGCCCGGTTGGGGTCAGCACCAGGTTGTGTCAGCAGAGGTTGTTGTCAGCACCAGGTTTGGGGTCAAAAAAACAAAGGTTTTTGTCAGGGGACCGGATGTGTCAGCACCAGGTTTGTGTCCGCAGCGGTTGTTCAGCCCAGGTTTTGTCAAACAGGGAGGTTGGGGTCAGCAGCAGGGTTTTTGTCAGCCCCCCAAGGGTTTTGTCAGCACCGGTTGTGTCAGCAGCAGGGGTTTTGTCAGCCGCAGGTTGTGTCGCAGCGGTTTTTGTCAGACCAGGGGTTGTGTCAGCCCGGTTGTGTCACCCCAAATTGTGTCAGGGCCCCGGTTTTTGTCAGCAGAGGTTGGTCAGCACCAGGTTGTGTCAGCACCAGGTTGTGTCAGCACCGTTTGTGTCGGCCCCCAGGTTTTTGTCGCCCCAGGTTTTTGTCAGCACCAGGTTGTGTCAGCACCAGGTTGTGGGGTTTTTAGCGCAGGTTGTGTCAGCCCCCAGGTTGTGTCAGCAGCAGGGTTTTGTCAGCAGCAGGTTGTGTCAGCACCCCGGTTGTGTCCCGCACCCGGTTGTGTCAGCACCCGGGGTTTTGTCAGCACCGGTTGTGTCGCACCCGGTTTTTTTGTCGCACCGGTTGTGTCAGCACCAGGTGGGGGCAGCGCAGGTTGTGTCAGCACCAGGTTTTGTCAGCAGGGAGGTTGTGTCAGCAGCAGGTTTTGTCGAAACCCGGTTGTGTCAGCAGCAGGTTGTGTTTAGAACCCCGGTTGTGTCAGCAGCAGGTTTTTGTCAGCGCGGTTGGTCAGCACCAGGTTGGGGTCAGCACCAGGTTGTGTCAGCACCAGGTTGTGTCAGACAGGTTGTTTTCAAACCGCAGGTTGTGTCAAACCCAAAGGGTTTTGTCAGCACCAGGTTGTGGCAGCAAACCCGGGGTTTTGTCAGGGAACCCGGTGTTGAATTACATTTTTTTAAATGATCCCGGGTTTTTTTCGAAATTTTTGAAAACTTTTTTTTTTAAAATTTTCAAAAAAAAAAAGTTAAATTTAAAATTTTTGGTTTGATTAGGTTTTAAGGGGGGAGGTTTTGGGGATCAACGCCCCGCGGCCCGGTCGTGGGCCAGGCCCCTGGTGGTTCGGGGTTGTTCCAAACCCGACTTTACTGCTGGGTGCACGAAAAAACCCAAGTAAAGCCACGCCCGGCGGGGCAGGGAAAAAAGACTTTAAGGGGCTTGTCCCGTGCCCCGCTTTGAAGGGCTGCCGGGGGGCGGGGGGTAATCCCCCTTTTTTTTGCTGGGAGGCGTTGAACAGTTCGGGCATGGGCCTTATTGTATGGTCTCTTAACGTGCTTGTGACACCCCTGCTTTTCATTGGGGGGGGTGGTGCATCGTCCGCCGAGTCTTTTGCTTTGTAAAAAGTGGGTTTTTCGTGTTTCAAATTGGTACTAATTTCCCCCTTGGATATTTTCCCGGGTTTATAATCATGTATCTCTCCCGCTTTTCGTTCCAGGGGAATTTCAGGTTTAAAGGGGGTTCAAGCCCCCTCCCAGGGGAAAAATTTTTAAAAGGGTTTTTCATTCCTTATGGTGCCTTGATGGTGTCGACATTTTTCTAGGTCAGTAATTTTTACCTGCCCTTTAAAAAAGGGGCTGTTAGTGTGCAGAATATTCCCGCCAAAATAGAACAAGCGCCCGAAGAAAGTTAAACTTTGGGGTTGGGGATCCCTGTTTTTAAGGTTCTCATTATCCATCCTTTCATTTTTCTAGCAGTTTGGGGATTGTACAAAGTTATGGTTTTCCCTTTAAAGGTGAGATCCCCCCGACATTTCACTCCCAGGTCTTTGGGCGTTATTTTTTGCTCTATTTTTTTTGGCTGGAAAATTTTTTTTATACTCTGATGAAGTTTTTAATTTATCATGTTTACCATTCGGAGTAATTTTAAATTTCTCATCGTTGAACTTATATTGTTTTCGCAGGCCCCCTGAAAGATTCGGTTGATGTCCGCCTGGAGCCCTTTCAGTGTCTGCAGTGGAAGCACTTTTCAGCAGTTTGCGTGTCATCTGCAAAGGGAAAAACATTTTGCTGTGACCCGAATCCCTTTTCCATGTCAGATTTGAGGATGGGGGGAAAAAGATGGGAGCGAAATACGGGGCCTTGTGGAAAAAAAGCCCTTTTTACCGTAGCCGCCCCCCATAAATTTACTTGTTTTTATACTATCTTGGGGTTCTGTTTGTGAGGGGGAAAAATTTTAGATCCATTACCCAATTTTTTTTCCCGGGAATTCCCTTTTGCCGCATTTTGTGCGCTATTACGACATGGTTTACACTTGTCGAAGGCTTTTGCAAAGTCTGTGTTAATTTCATCTGCCAAATTTTTTTTGTCTTTTAGTGATCTTGGACCCTTTTGTAGGATCCAGTAGTTGGGACAGACAGGAGCGACCTGCTTAAAAAACCCCTTTTGCCCCGGGTTGTGTAATGGTGGGTATTCCCCCGATGGGTGGTTTTCCTTTCTTTCTTAGGACCTTTCAAATATTTTTTTGATATGGGGTGTTAGTGGTATCGGTTGTAGTTCTTTATTTATTATTTTTTTGAAAATGTACAGTTGGGAAGGTACCCGGAAATAACCCCCTTTTTACAGTTTTAACATGCCTAAGCCCCCTTTTTTTGCAAGGAAAAATTTTTGGGCAGGTTTTAAAATTAACTTAAGATTAACTAAGCAATGATATATTCAGTGGTAAAAACATTATTTTAAACAGATAACAATTTAGCACAAATGAGTATTACAAAGAGAGGTCATATGGTCATTTACTGTGTTGCTGAGCATTCAGTAGAATGGAGTATTCTGTTAGGTAATGTAATTAAAAAATAAAGTTTGATTGGGTCACAGGTTAGACATTTATGAGATATAATTATTCAGTATTTATTCAGTTGTGGGCTTTACTGCTCCCTTTGTAAAGTGGGGCTATGTCTGTTGTTTTTAACAACTTTAGGACGACCCCAGTGTCCATGCTCCCTCTCCATAGGATGTTAAAAGCACGTGATAGGGGCTTCTTGCAGTTCTTGATGAACACGGATGTGAGGGAAAAGTTCAATAGATAGGAGTAGCGAGGGAGCATATAGTAACAATAGTTTCATTGCCGGCTACTTGTTAAGGTAGGGTAAGTCAAGCTCCTGCTATTCCCGCCTTTTTTCCCCCTCCCCGAAAGTGATAGTTTCATTGCCGGCTACTTGTTAAGGTAGGGTAAGTCAAGCTCCCACTATTCCCGCCTTTTTCCCCCACCCTGAAAGTGATAGTTTGACTGCCGGCTGCTTGTTAAGGTAGGGTCAGTCTAGCTCCCGCTATCCCTTCCCCTCCTCCTTCCCCCCCCCCGAAAGGTGACGTGTGGGGCTCTGGTCCAAACAGTAATCACTAGACTCACAGCTCCCAGCACTACTGTAAGTACATGCCTGCCTTGTATTCTAGTGGATTTATGGGTTGAAAGCTTCACTTTTGACCAATAATAAACTTAGTCTTTTCAGCCTTGCTCTATGTTGACTGTTGTAATAATCACCACATCTTTTAGGTATTGTATTTATCATGGAGAGTGATTATTTAAGCAGTGGGTAACCTGTCTATCTTTTCAGCTTGGATGACAGAGAGGGTCACCTGTCAATCAACGAGAAGAACTGGTGGAGATGGACTAACGTCCTGAGACTTCCCCTTTTTGGATTTAATTACCTGTGCACCTGTATGAAATTGCAGGACGTAACCCTCCTCATTGCAGCGGTAAAGAACCTGCTTTCCTGTCATCGGGATATAATACTCAAGGCTATACTGTGAAGAACTAGCCAGTGGGTCGTAACCAACACCTGCGACCCCCCCCCCATCATCAGCAACGGCTACGATTTCAACAACACAGTATCACCAACACCAGACACCCCTATATATATTAGCGTTGAATTCAGTTATCATTTATATTTTTCATTTTTCATTTTCTTTAATGTAGGATTAATATTTCATATTTAAGTGTTTTATATTTTCTATTTCTATATAATAAAGTGTTTATGTTTGTCTGTTATTATTTCTTTTTCTATTCATTAATTTTCCTAAGGAGGAGCCAGCCTTGGTAATACTGTCTGAAGTTATTACAGGGCTGAGTAAGCCTTCACAAGTGCGACCTTGCCAGGATACAACTCGACAGAATCAAGATTCAATTCCATCTCGAATCTACCATTGGAATTTCAACACTGCATACCACAGACGGTTACCACCAGCCATGAGTAATCATTCTCTATGGTAGGCCTACAGTACAGGTATTTAAAAGATTTGGTGATTGTTATAGTCTCAATTTATTTTAAGTCAAGTCAGGCAGGATATAATAGTTAATTCTGCCACCTTTCTTGTGAGCTTGAAACACTTTGGAGGATTAGACTCTAGGGACCCGAGATTTTCCAGTGACAATTTGTTTCATTGAGCTCTTTATTTTATCAAGGGAACTGTCGTTGGACACTCTTGATTTGTTGGTGAGAAGATTGGATGGTCAAGGGACCCCATTCTACTTACTGTTTGCTCGGAGCTGGCATAGAACCCTTCGTTTTAATTAATACATATTGTTTAATTTAAGCAGGGATCGAGCCCTCTGGTTTATTTACAGTTTGAACGGAGCAGGAATTGAACCCTCTGTTTTCTTTAATACCGTTTCATTTCCCCATATAGTTTAAGTTATTCTTGCAAGCATGGAGGAATACCAGTTTTGGATGAATGCTGGAAGTAAGTTAGGAATAACAGGGAAAAATTTAGAATCTTCCATTAGTGCTAAGATCCAGGAAAGACTTAAAAGAGAGAGAATTGAGAGAGAAGAGAGACAGTAAGAAAGGGAAAGAGAAGAAGAAAAGGAGAGAGAATCGAAAGAGAAGAGAAAAAGGAGAGAGAGAGAAGAGAAAAAGGAGAGAGAGAGAATCGAAAGAGAAGAGAAAAAGGAGAAAGAGAACCTTGAAAGACAGAAGAAAAAGGAGAGAGAGAGAGAGAATTGAGAGAGAAATCCAAGAAAGACAGAAAGAGAAAGAGAAGACAAAAACGAGCGTGATAGACTTGATCGTGAAGAAAGAGCTAGAGAACGTGAGGAACAGGCTAAAATACGTGAGGAACAGGCTAAAATATGTGAGGAACTGGCTAAAATAAGAGAACTTGAGGAAAGAGCAAAGGATAGAGAAGTTGAGGAAAAAGCTAGAGAACGTGAGGAAAAAGCTAGAGAACTTGAGTTACTAGAGAGAGAAAAGGATCGCGAGCTCGGAAAATCTCGCCTTGATTTAGAGAATAAAAAGGTAACTCTTACACAACAACAATTAGAGGAAGGAGTAATGGAACAACGTGCAGTCAGTGCACATATTCCAACACCTAATTTACCTCCCTTCACAGAGGGGGAAGACATAACTTCATACATTATCAGGTTTGAAAATACCGCTACCCTCTGTGAACGGCCTGCTGACACCTGGGCTACCAGGTTAGGAATGTTATTTTCTGGTACAGCCTTGAATATCTATGCAACTTTGTCGCAGGATATCATATGTAATTATAATCTACTGAAGAAGGCAATCCTTAAAGCATATCAAAAAATCACTAATTCTTACAGGAAAGATTTCAGGTATGCCACCTTACAGCCTGGCCAGAACTTTCAGCAGTTACAGGTAGCACTCTTTCGTTTGTTCGACTTTTGGATAGAGAGTTCAGGAATTGATCACAGTTATGAATCTCTTAGAGACTTCATGGTTGCTGACCAGTTCCTGACAGCTCTTCCCCATCAGATACGAACATTCATCAGAGAACGTAACTTGATTAAAGCTGAGGAAGTTGCTGAGGCTGCTGACCTGTATGCTGAGGCTCACAATTCCTATAAAGACCTAAAGGGATCGAACCCTAAGGGCAAGGGTTCATCAGACCTTAAGAAATCAAAGCCTCTAACGGAAAGTAAAATGACTTTTTTTTATTCCTGTTTGTCATTTGTGTGGTGTTAAGGGACATAAACGTCCAGATTGTCCTTCTAAGAAGGACCAAAAAGTTGGAAGATGTTTTAAAGACTGTAATGACCAAGCACCCTTCTGTTCAGGAACAGTTAATGGACTTAATGTATCTACCATTTTACGAGACACTGGATGCACATGTATAGTCATTTCTGATAAGCTGTTCCCTAACCTTAAAGAAACTCATTCCTCTGCTATACTTTCAGACTACTTGGGCCGTACGGACACTTTTCCTACCATCCGTTGTTACATTAGGTCTAAATGGTTCACAGGTTGGTCTGAAGCCGTACTAGCTCCCATCACTTCTTGCTTTGTACTAATAGGTGATGTAAAAGGTGCCATTCTTCCTTCTGAGGTTGACCTTTCATCGCCAAAGGTGGATATAAGCTTTTCAGATCTTCTTCCTGTAGAGTCAGAGAAGCCCCTCGAAAGTTCAGATGAGACAATGTCTCGCGATATTCATGTGAGATTAAAAACCAGTGATGCTACTCTCGAAAGTGAGGAAGTAGGATCACCGGTTCACTTGTTAGATGAAAGTGAAGATATCACCTCCGATACTATAAATGTCTTGACTAGGGCTCTCCTACTGTCCATCCTTTGATTTTCCCTGACTTCAAGCCTTTAGATATATCAAAGGACTCTTTTGTCAATTTACAACGTAATTGCCCTTCTCTTCAGAATTGCCATAATGCCGCTAAACGAAATCAAGTGATCCAAAGGAAAAACTTTTCATATAAATTTGAATATATAAAAGGTATCTTGTACAAGTCAGTATTCAAATTAAATTCAGATGAGATAGACTATTCCATCTTAGTTGTTCCAAGTCAACGCAGAGAGACTGTTCTTAAAATGGCTCATGACCTGCCAGTGGCCGGTCATTTCTCGCATCGTAAAACCTTAAATAAAATTAGGGAAACCTATTTTTGGCCAAAAATGTCCTCAGATGTCACTACCTATTGTATATCGTGTAAAGTTTGCCAACTGTCATCCTCCCGAGGTACCAGGCGAGTGCCTATGGTCAAAATGCCTATCTTTACGGTACCGTTTGAAAGAGTAGCTATTCACATCGTTGGTCCTTTATCTCCACTTTCATCTGGGGGACATAGATATATATTAACATTAGTTGATTATGCATCGAGTTTCCCTGAAGCCATACCCTTAAAGACCATAACCACTACAGAGGTGGCTGAAGCCCTTTTGTCCATCTTCTCCAGAGTGAGCATCCCTAGAGAAATTTTGTCTGACCGTGGGACACAATTCACATCTGACTTAATGCAACATCTATACCAACTTCTGAGAGTGAAGCCTCTCTTCACCACACCCTATCATCCCAGCTGTAATGGGAGGATTGAGCGCCAGCATTCGATTCTCAAGTCCATTTTAAGGAAACTTTCTCTCTTAAACCTAAGGAGTGGCATCGTTACCTACCCTGTGCTTTGTTTGCCATGAGAGAAGTTCCCAGTGACTCTTTGGGGTTTTCACCTTTTGAACTTCTCTATGGTAGACAGGCCAGAGGCCCATTGTCCATCCTTCATGACTTATGGACTAATGAGGAGGTAAATGCTGAGGTTCAGTCTTCTTACCAGTTTCTCCTTGACCTTAGATCCAAACTTGAGGAGACCTCTGACATAGTTTCGAAAAACTTAAGCTTGTCAATGGACCAGTACAAAACGTATTTTGATTCCAAAAGTCAGAGGAGAAGTTTTAAAGTAGGGGATGAAGTTCTGGTACTTTTGCCTATAAAGTCAAATAAATTATTAGTAGCATGGAAAGGTCCATATAAAGTATTAAAAATTTGTGGGAAAGTTGACTACCTCATAGAAGTCAAGGGGAAACCTAAGCTTTATCATATCAACATCCTTAAGAAATATTACCGAAGAAATTCGGTTAACTGCCTTAATAACTTTGACTTAGTTTTTCCACACGAACTTGATAAGACAACTGAAGAATGTAAAGTGTGCGTAATTGACACCTCTAACTCAGACTATGATGAAGAACTACGTGACTTGGTGTCTCTTGACCACTCGGGTGCAACCAACATTAATATTAATGAATCTTTGGATGACCATAAGAGACATGAACTACTTCAATGTGTGAGTAACTTTTCAGACGTCTTTACTGATATTCCAGGTGTCACCTCCACGGTAGTCCATAAGACTGACTTAGTGACGGACAATCCTATCAAACGAAAATTATACCCAGTTCCAGTTCACCTTAGGGATGCATTTGACCGAGAGGTAGACAAATTATTAAAACTAAAGATCATTGAACCTTCAGTATCTTCATATTGTTCACCAGTAGTCATGGTTAAGAAGGAGGATAATTCATATAGACTTGCTATTGACTTCAGAGGCCTTAATGTTATAACTCGGTGGGATGCTGAGCCTATGCCCTTAATAGATAGCGATCTACACAAATTTTATGACTCTTCCTTCTTTTCAGAGATTGATATTGCACAGGCATATCATCAAGTAATGTTAGATCCTTCTTCTAAGCAGTACACCACTTTTCCTACACACCAAGGACTGATGCAATATAAAACTATGCCCTTCGGTTTGGTAACTGCCTGTGCTACCTACGTGAGACTGATGAGAAAGGTCTTGGGTAATATGCCAAATGTTTCAGTTTATTTTGATAACATTTACGTAATGACTTCCACGTGGGGCGAACATATCCAAACATTAACATCAGTTTTGCGTAGGTTACGCTTGCATGGCCTCACTGTCAAGCCGAAGAAATGCTTCCTTGGGTATAACAAGATTAGATATCTTGGACTGATACTTTCTAATAACACTCTGCAGCCTCTCCCCAGTAAGAACAAAGCTTTATTAGAATTTAAATTCCCCAAAACCAAGAAGCTCATGCATAGTTTTCTTGGTTCTGTAAATTTTTATGCACGGTTTATCAAGAACCTTACTGATCTTACAGGCATCTTATCCGACTTCCTTAAAAAGTCTGTGAAGGAACCTCTTGAACTTTCCGACGTAGCTCGGGAAAAGTTTAATGAGATTAAAAGTATCTTTTCGAAAGACCCTATACTTAAGATTCCAGATATTAATAAAACATTTTGTTTAAGAACTGATGCCTCCAATACTGGCTTAGGTGCGGTGTTACTACAATACCATGATGGTACTCCCTTCCCTGTATGCTTCCAAAGCCGGAAACTCCTTCCCACAGAAACGAGATACTCCACCATAGAAAAGGAATGTTTAGCCCTTGTGTGGGGTATCTCCAAACTTAAATTCTATTTGCTGAGAAAAGAATTCATTTTAGAAACGGACCACAAACCTTTGATATTCCTAGAAACTTTTAAGGGAACCAACAGTCGCCTCTTGAGGTGGACATTGGCACTCCAGGCTTTTAAGTTCCATATTGTGTATATCAATGGTTCATCCAATTATTTCTCTGACTGGTTAAGTCATGACAGTCAGTAGAAGATTTGTTGCCTTACGCGACTTCCACATGTTAGAACTTTTTCCTCGCCTATTCTTCTTATACTCCTTGACTATAAGTCTTGGTAAGGGGGAGTGTGAGGGAAAAGTTCAATAGATAGGGGTAGCGAGGGAGTATATAGTAACAATAGTTTCATTGCCGGCTACTTGTTAGGGTAGGGTAAGTCAAGCTCCCGCTATTCCCACCTTTTTTCCCCCTCCCCGAAAGTGATAGTTTAATTGCTGGCTACTTGTTAAGGTAGGGTAAGTCAAGCTCCCGCTATTCCCACCTTTTTCCCCCACCCCGAAAGTGATAGTTTGACTGCTGGCTGCTTGTTAAAGTAGGGTCAGTCTAGCTCCCGCTATCCCTTCCCCTCCTCCTTCCACCCCCCCCCCCCTCCCCGAAAGGTGACGTGTGGGGCTTTGGTCCAAACAGTAATCACTAGACTCACAGCTCCCAGCACTACTGTAAGTACATGCCTGCTTTTTATTCTAGTGGATTTATGGGTTGAAAACTTCACTTTTGACCAATAATAAACTTAGTCTTTTCAGCCTTGCTCTATGTTGACTGTTGTAATAATCACCACATCTTTTAGGTATTGTACTTATCATGGAGAGTGATTATTTAAGCAGTGGGTAACCTGTCTATCTTTTCAGCTTGGATGACAGAGAGGGTCACCTGTCAATCAACGAGAAGAACTGGTGGAGATGGACTAACGTCCTGAGACTTCCCCTTTTTGGATTTAATTACCTGTGTACCTGTATGAAATTGCAGGACGTAACCCCTCATCATTGCAGCTGTAAAGAACCTGCTTTCCTGTCATCGGGATATAATACTCAAGGCTATACTGTGAAGAACTAGCCAGTGGGTTGTAACCAACATCTGCGACCCCCTCCCCCCCCATCATCAGCAACGGCTACGATTTCAACAACACAGTGTCACCATCACCAGACACCCCTGTATATATTAGCATTGAATTCAGTTATCATTTATATTTTTCATTTTTCATTTTCTTTAATGTAGGATTAATATTTCATATTTAAGTGTTTTATATTTTATATTTTCTATATAATAAAGTGTTTACGTTTGTCTGTTATTATTTCTTTTTCTATTCATTAATTTTCCTGAGGAGGAGCCAGCCTTGGTAATACTGTCTGAAGTTATTACAGGGCTGAGTAAGCCTTCACAACGGAGTTCCATGAGTCTGGCCTTGGGGCAGACTTCATGGGCATGTCTCTTTCTTTTTTAAATCTGCTCCTCCTTTTTCTTAAAGGAATATGCCTTGAGCATACATCGAGTGCCACAGAGTTAATCTGTTCTAGGCATAAGTTGGGGTCTGTGTTGCTTAGTCTATCTTCCCAGCTTATATCGTTTAGGACTTGGTTTACTTGGTCCCACTTATGCTCTTGTTATTGGAGTTGAATTTGGTGAAGGCTCCTTCAATGAGACTGATCCCATTGTCAGTCTGGGGGCTCCGCGCGTAAACATGTCAGAACCTCGATTATTTTGTGATCCGAGTATATTGTTTTTGATATGGTGACATTTCGTATCAGATCATCATTGTTAGTGAAGATGAGGTCCAGTGTATTCTCCAGTCTATTAGGCTCAAATTTTTGCTGGTTTAAGTTGAATTTTGTGCAGAGATTTAAAAGCTCATGTGTGTGTGGGTTATCGTCTGAGCTGCCTCCTGATGTTATCACTGCAACAACATTATTTGCTATATTCCTCCATTTTAGTTTAGGTTAGGTTAGGTTAGGTATTTAGGACATGTATTTATCCAACCTATTTTTAAACTACACGACGTCTTAGCTTCTAGATCGGTACTCGGGAGTTTGTTCCACTCATCCACAGCCCTATTGCCAAACCAGTGCTTTCCATATCCTTCCTGAATCTGAATTTTTCCCGTTTTAAAAGCATTGATGTGAGTCCTGTCTATGTTAAATATTTTTAGCACGCTATTTACATCCTCTTTATTAATTCCTGGTTTCCATTTATACACCTCCAATCAATATCCCCCCTAATTCTATGCCTTTCTAGAGAGTGCAGATTCAGGGCCCTCAGTCTATCCTCATAGGGAAGATTTCTGATACATGGGATCAACTTTGTCATCCTCTTTGTACGTTTTCCAGAGCATTTATATCCATTCTGTATACGGTGACCAGAACTGAGCAGCATAATCTAAATGAGCCTAACCAAGGATATATAGAGCTGAGAACAGCCTATTATTTATACTTGTTGATATGAAGCCAACTTTTCTGTTAGTTTATAATAGCGAACACTAGAGCACTGTAGCTTGGTATTCAGATTAACTGATTAACATGCAACCAGAACCTCCCTAAATCCTTTTTGCAAACAGTACAATAAAAGATCTGCATTATTTAGTTTATAAGTGGCATGGTTATTTCCCTATCCCAGCATTTAAGAACTTTGCCAATTTGTTCCTATATTAAACGATTCTGCCACTTCGTCTGACCATTTGGATTCACGTGACAGACATAGTGTTACCTGTCTGCTGTGGTATGCCGTGTTCTTTCGCGTGTTTATTTCACCGTCTACTTTGCGCGTGCTTGAACTTAAATATAAACTGTGCCAGTGTAGCTTAAAAACATGTCACCCTCCAGCACTTGGAAACTAATCTAGCAAAAAATGAAATATGACTGAGACGAAAAAGGAGAATCAGTGAACAATAACAAGGCAGAGCAATACCTCTCTAAGTTGAAAATTAGGCCTAGCAAGCCGTGGAAAATAAATATATTAGAACTTTTTGTCCAGAGGAAAGACATTCGCCCCTCCCTTATAATAATGTGTTGACACATAGTGTTGTAAGTGTTGTACCACATGGTACTCCCGAGTATAATGGAGAATAAATGATAAAGTTAAAATTTAAAACTGAAGTGTGTTAAGCCAAAGAGGGGCAGATTCATGTTGTAAGCAGTTCCGAGCAATCGTCAAACCCACCCACGCAGGGGTCTGCAAAAAATTATATTTTGTACCTGACTTATAAAAGTGATTCCCAGGGAGTAAAACATGTCCTTTTGAAATTCGAAGAGACGCAAAAAACCTCGAGAATACGAAAAGTGTACAGTTTTGTAGGAATTGAATTTAAACAGTGCATAATAGTTTATTACTTATTGTGATGGAAGTGACGTATAACAGTGTGTGGTAACCTTCGTTATCAGGGAAGCAAAATGACACAACGAAAATATTATTCTCTAGTTAGATCGTCATCTACTAGAAGCCACTGGCGCCCAGACACCACGGTTACTACATTCAGTATCAAGACTGAACACAAAAAACTCTGTTATATATTATTCCAGTAGTCCCTTTCACGGAGCTAGTCCAAACCACCCAGTGAGCCTAATCAGATTTGCCTGGCTTCATCCAATAGACAGGATTCAAAAGGGATACATTGATAAAAAGGTTCTGGAAGACTTAATATTCGGTCGCTAAAAAGTTCCACAGGGCAGATACGTAGTACGAAGATCCCAACATGTCACAGATGGAACACAGAGTGTGGGGGGCCCTTACATCACACCCCAAAACAACCAGCATCCGGAATGTACGGCGCCCGTTGGTGCAAGTGGTTGAAGTTTATTTTAAATGATCAATTAATGAAAGCACATCAAAGAAGAAAGTAGTATTATATACAGTATAGTACAACTAATAATAGGATTATTGAGGCAAACTGTAAGATAATAATAATGAAACCTAAGACCTTAACATAGGTAGTAATAGGCCGGTAATGATGTGGCAGGGGGGACCGTACCCTAGGTTTAATTATCTAGGGAGAAACTGGCAGCCAGCAGCCCAAGTTTGAATGGCAAGCACGGGATTTTGAGACGCACAGTGCCTTCTTCTTTGTCGAAACTCCAAACGAGGCGCACCGCCATAACATCATGGTGATGCCCCACATGTCTACACATGCTAGGCCCTGGGGAAATCTGGTGGAGGCACCTCGAAGTACCGTAGATGACCTCCTCCGTCAGGCCCATACAGTAAGACGAGATCTCCCTTTCTTTCTCAGTATTCTGGCCAGTTTCTAGGGGGAATTTGCGAGTGAGTTGAACTGTGGGTCTTTGTGCAGTCAGACGGCCTATGATCGGTACATTCCAGCGTCTCCTCGTTGTTAAGCTTAGAAGCTAGTGTCACTTCCTGCATAGTTGTACTAGGGGATACTCACCCCTTGGAAACAGGAATTTCTGAGGTGAAGGCAGGTCACTAATACTGACTAAATATTGCAGGAATTAAGGCTCCCAGTTGCATGTGGTTCTGAGGGGAAGTCCAGAGGGGCTAAAGCTTAGGGAGGTTGAAGACCCGGGTATATTCCCCAAACACCAAAAAGTTAGTCTTTTTTCGTTGCATGCAGGCGAGATTTCTTGCAGCTCATATTTATGGAAATCTGGGTGAGGTACCGCCTCAGGGTTTGGTCCCCAACAGAGCTTCTGGGTAGGCAACTCAAGGAGGAGTCCAGACAAATTTTCACAAGGGGCCCTTTTTAAACCAAGGGGAAATAGCTGGGTTTAAAGTTAACATAGCTAGGCCACAGTTAGGAACCAGAGTTTAAAAAATTGGGTTAAGTCACACACCTGGGCCAGAGCTTACACAGGGGCTGGCAAGCCCCCAATCACAAAAGTTTTTATTTCAGTAATTTACAGGCAGGCCAGGTGGGTAGAGAAATTTGGTTTAATTATTTTACTGTTTAAAAGAAAACCGGGGTAGGGATTTGTTTGTTAATTTTATGGGGATTTGCAAGGTACCCACAGTTAGGCTAGCTTGGAAATATTTTACAGCAGTTATGTACTGGGCATATTTAACCTAGTTATTTTTACAGTGAATTTAAAAAGCCAGGTTTGGCTTACTGACATTTTGGGGAAAATACGTATATTTTTCCCGGAAATACGGTAATTTATGGGTTTAAAAGATCCCCCAAAATTTGTTTTTTAAAAGAAGTAGTTATAAAAAAAAGAAGGGGATTTGATCGGGTTTTGAATTTTGACAAAGTTGGTATAATGGGAAGAATTTTTTAGTGCTCAGGGGTTTTAAAATTGTGTTGACACCCTCCAAATAGGAGGCGAAATTGGGGGAGGTTTTATTCCTGCAAAATTTTTGAGATATCAGAGACGGACAAGACAGCCCCGGGAACCTAGTTAAGCTCTCTAGATTTGTGTTAATTCGGCCAGTGTTTTCATAAATTTAGTTATGGGGTTTTTTTCTGAGATGATACAACTTAATACCCGTCAAATTGGGGAGTGTATTAAAATAATTTTTCCCTTTTGTTTTTAATTGTGTATAATTAAACCCTTTATTATTTTTAATATACAGTCCAAAATTTTTTTAATTTTTCCAGTATTCCCGGTGTATGTTATTTCATTTAATTAAAAGGTCCAGGCAACTTTTGGTTTTTGCAGTGGGGTACGAAGGGGGGCATTTTTTCCCCCAACCCTTTTTGTCTATGTAAAATTGTAAAAATAATTATCTTTGTTACATTTTCTGTATGTTTTTAAAGAGTTACATTCAGATAAAGCAATTTTCCCAACACTAGTTTGGGTTTGGGTTTACCTTATCCAACCATCCATGGCTGATGGTAAAAATGGGCCAGAGGGGCCCAAACTGTTTACACATTATTTATTTTTGTTTCATAAGTTGAATTGTTGAATTTATTTGTGATTTTATCAAATGATTTTTTATTTGAAAGACGTATTTTTTTTGCATGATTTCATTGTCCCTTTTACTCATTTTTAATGTGGGGTTTGTGATTTTACCAGAGACTAGTTTTTAAATCCTTAACTATTTGTGACGTTGTACAGGAAACTGCTGGGGGTTGGGGCTTTTACAGTTTTACATACAGTTGGGTTTGAGAGCTACAGGTAATTTTGATTCAGTTAGAATCAATATAATAAAAGGGGTGTTTTTCTTGTCGAGGAGCCTTGAGACCCGTTCATTCTTTTCTAAAACCGTATCATGCTGTGGGGCGGGGGGGGGGGGGGGGCTGAGTAAAGTACAATTAGTGTCGCCACTCCTTATTAAACCTCGACAATGGCAGATGAGAATCCAGCAGATTCTGGTTCAGTGTTACAAAATTAAAACGATCAGTGGCTGCATACAAGGGACATCTGAACAGAACACGCAACAGGTGTAAGGTTACTAGTTAATGCAGTAAAGTAGACTGCGATGGTTTGCAAGACTGAAGCATTTGGGGGAAAAATGGGAAGCCTACGAACGAGCATTCTCAGCATATGAGCTACAGGCTATTGAAGATGGTGAATCCCAGGACAGTCTTCGGCAAGCTCGGGACGAATTCACCAAGGATGATGTAGATTGTCACCAGGAGATGAATACGCGCAAAGATAAATTAAGCACATAAAAGGCTAGTAGGCCAAGTGAGGTGTCGAACACCGCAGGTACCACTAGCAGCCACACACCTGTCAATATGTTGCCCAGGTTGCCCCAGTTGAATTTACCGACATTTGACGGGACCTTAACAGAATACATTGCTTTCTGGGATCAGTTTAAAGCCCAGATAGATGACAGAAACGATTTGTCAGATGCCGTCAAATTGCAGTATTTACGATCACAGCTCAAAGGTAAAGCCCTAGACTTGGTCCGGCACTACCAAATCACTGACACTAATTACCAACATGCCAAAGACCAGTTAAAGGACATGTTTGGCAACACTGAAGAGATAAAGGTGGCTATACTTTATCGGTTGTTGGATCTAGAGGCTTGCCGACATGACCGTCAGAGCCTAGAGAAATTCCACATTGAAATTATGAGCTTAATAAATAGTTTCAAAGATTTACATGATGGGGTATGTTTCAGAATGGATCATTAGTCAGGTGAAAAACAGTGGAAACTGGCTAGCACTACAGTACACGAGTTGCATTTGAAATATCGGACAAACCGGTTCATGATACAACATAATGTTGAGGGGCTGGGAGATCTCGTTTCTCATTTGAGTATAGGTGAGAGAGAAGAGTCACCACCATCACCACATAAAAACACAAGTAGTTACCCAAAGATCTCAGGAGAGCAATCTAAAGCTCATATGACTAACACTGGAGTGTACTATGGTAAAGAAGTGTCTAAGGCAAGAACCTCTAACAGAACCTCAGAGGCATTCATGCCAGAATATGCCTGTTCTGCAAAGGAGAACACACTAGCACGAGTTGCTCTGAGTATACAACACTGAGAAGTAGGCAACAGAGACTAAAGGAGTTGAGACTCTGCTTCAAGTGTTGTGGGGAACACTTTGCCAGAGACTGTGACACCCAGCTCAGTGAGTGTCGAGTCTGTTGCAGAGGTAAGCACCATACTGCACTATGTCCCAATAATTTAAAGGAACCCCAGGCTAGTAGGGATTTTCTCTCAGGTAGAGATAGGAAGCGAGTCCGAGCCTGAAATGGTAGCTACCATGATTAGTGGGAGTGAAGTCTCTAATCTGAGTGAGAATCATGGAGGTGCTGCCCTACCTACAGTCATGGCAGAGGTTGTAAATTGGCACAAGTCCGAAAGAACCCGATTATTCTTTGACTCGGGAGCACAAGTATCCTTGATAACAAAGAAGTTGGTGGCTAAATTAAAGTTGAAGACCACCAGAAAGGTTTGTATGACATTGGGAGAGGATATAAGTCAGGTCCCACCCAAACCTTATGATGTTATGGATGTCACAGCTAAATTAGGTGGACATCGCAGAGACATTACAGCCTTGGTGGTAGAGACGTTACCCACGGCAATTACAGCAAGAGGTCTTGCTGCAGCAGCCAAGCAATTGAAAGACCTTGGCGTGAAGCTGGCAGACCAGGGAATTACCACTGACACAGTCAGAAATGTAGGTATTTCCTGGTGGGAGCCAATCAGATAGATGACTTCCTGTCTACACGACGGACTTTTAGGGAAGGAATTGGTTTATACAGATCCCAGTAGGATACATCATAGGTGGCAGGATTCCACCTGAATTCTCTGCCATGCCAGAGAGGGAAGAATGTGTCCCCATTATAGCTGGGGGAGTAGTGATAATGAGTACCAGTATACACAATGAACCGCCAGGGAAGCTGAATCAGGTAGGGAGTGATGAACACTCAGCCACCTTGGGAAAACACTTTTATGGGGTAAGTAAAGAAGGAGATAGATTGCCATTAAATCCAGGGAACCTCGTATCAGTGGGAGGAAAGGCTACCAGAGCATGTGGGCCACTGAGTAGGAAAGTACAGAGCCGCTCAGCCAAGGCTAGACATACAAAAGATGTTAAAGTTAAAGGAAAGGGTGCTAAGACCACCTGAACCAATAAGTTTACACCCTTAGAGGTCCATGCGGCAAAAACTGGATGGTTGAAGTTAGACCAGAGTCTGCTCGATGAGAGTGGCTGGACGGCACTCGGGTCAAGGGTCCGCTGTGGGGGCTTGCGGAAGGTGAACTTGATGTAGACTTATCGCATACCTTCGCCGGCGGGAGGATGTGGAAACTTATTCAGTCCTAAAAAGTTCCACAGGGCAGATACATCGTACGAAGATCCCAACATGTCACGGATGGAATGGCTGAGTTGGGGGGCCCTTACATCCACCCAAAACACCCACACACCCAGGTTGGCGAAGGTGGTTGGAAGGTACATTTTAATTGATAGATTTACCCTTCAAGGAAGAAGTAGGTAGTTTATACTGTTAGTACACTAATATTAGGATTATTTTTTTATATATTTTATTTAAAACCAATACAGCATAACATATAAATAAAAATAAACAGGAAACAGTATGGATTCTCAACCAAAAGGTACGCACACTGAAAAAAATAGACCCGACACAAAATACCCGACACACAAAGGATTGCACCTATATACTCGCAAGATATTTACTGTATAACATACAACAATAACTTACGGCAAGAATATTAGCTACAAATAAACGCAGTAACAGGGTCGTGAACTGAAATAAAATACACATTCATGATTCAAAACCTGACATGTATATAAAATTTACATATAACATGACATATGACCAAGGCTCAATACAATAAAAAAGAATATATACAAGAAATTGTATCAATTATCCCATCCTTCACATTAATCAATAAACCAAAACCTAACATCATAACCTTACTAGAACATCTACATACTTATCCCTAACAATACAGCTTTACATATACTAAAATACGAATAAACATAAAAAGAAAACAGCTGAGATTTAAAACCGAAGGCTCATTACTGGTACAATAAACCAGTATACAAAATCTCAGACACAAATGGACTGCGTCTATAAACTGGCTAGATATGTCTGTATACCATACAGCTAAAACTTACATCAAGAACATAGCAATGAAAACAAACCGGTATCAGGGTACTGACCTAAATTATAAACTTTAAAATGAATCGAAACATACATATATAAAGTTTTACATAAAGCCTGACCTATGACAAAGGCTCATACAATAGAAAGGAATATACACACAAAAAAAAATGTTTCTCAAAATCACATTAATCAGATGCACTGTAAGCACAAAAAAAAGTATATAAGTATATCTCTACATGCAAAAACCCAGCACAAACAAATACAAACTAAAACACACTTCATATCACAAAGAACAATATTACTCAAGAATCGTGTCATACAAGACTGATACACATCCAAATAATACATAAAAAAAAACTTCGAGATTACACCATACATTCCTGAAATATGATACATAGATCATAACGATTCTCCAGGCCCTACATCCACCCTTGACATGAAACCACAAGGTTGATGCAGATAATCCTCAATGAAAACCAGGAAACCATCCATACCCACATTGACAACACTCTCACGAACCCCCCCCCCCAAGAAGGCGAGCCTGCTGTGACCCCCTGACTCCCTCTCTACTATGAAAACCCCTTCACTCACTCATTATCATTCACAGATTCACGAGAATTCCTAACGTTAGCATTCATACCCCTCTGAGAAAACCTGATCCCACCTCCTCCCATACAGTTCTCTGTTACGACACAATCGTACATAGAACGTTATCGCCAGAACCTTCCTTCGCTCTTCACTATCCCCTCTTTCCTCATTACCCACGATATATATATATATATATATATATATAATATATATTTTAAAAATATATATATATAATATATATATATATAAATATATAAATAAAATATATATATATATATATATTATAATCTACCATGATATAATCTAAAGCTCTTATTATGCCCCGTCTAACCCACCCATATCTAGACTTAAAGCACGCAGAACCGACACCCCACGGCCTCCCACCCACAGTACCAACCTACTTAACCAGCACCTGACCCTCTTCTAACCCTTCACAAAATAAACTACATGGAATCAGTCTCGTCCCCTCCACAGATGCCACATCTCCCACCCTCCACAACCTGTCTGTTTCGTAGTATCGCTCCAGACGGAAGGATCCCATGCAAAAACGAAACATAACCTCACGTGCCTGAGGTTTAGCTTCATCTTACTAAATCTATACCAAATACTCTTCCACGCATACATGGGAAACAAACCCTTAACTGAGACAACGCACCTACCTCAAGCAACCTACACACAACCCTTATGTGAACCTTTCTCATTTCCCTTTAAACCCAAACCCATCACGGCCCTCAAAACGATTTTGCATTCCCTCAACTCCATTCCTCGAAACCACATACCCAGCTTCATGTATCCTTCCCAATTGCCCCGCATTCACACCCACACGCCAAAACTTCCCATTTAAGAAACACACATTTAGTCCTCCGTCTCAAATCCATAAACCCCCCAACCCACCCTGAAGTACAGGTAACATACAACTTCTCTCCTTAACCAAACACAACATGAAAACCCCCCAAAAATTTATACACCCATCTTAAGATCCCCGCAATCACTGTCCCTGTAATTGGGAACACAGCTGCAACATGCCAAACCTTACTATACAATAAAATGTTTACAGCTATCACTCGCTGTATAAGAGTTAGGTGCTGGGGTCTCAAAACACCTAGACGCCCCACGATCCTTTCCAATAACCTATCCGAGTTTTCCACCCGTGCCGCAACCATGTCATCCCTATAAATAATACCACAAATCTTTAAAGATACCACCCATTCTTTAACAACATTACATCTCCCCTCCACCCCCCCCCCCAAGAACCCAACCCCATGCACCTTGACTTCGCGCTATTTACCTGCATTCCCGTGGCACTTCCAAACAATTGCACGACCTCATCCAACACTCCCATTGACATCCCCTCATGAATGAGAACAGTGGTGTCATCTACATATCCAATTAATCCCGGCCAGGCCCTCCCACCCCCCACACTTCCCTCACCTTGAGTACATAAGCTATGGTCAACCATTCTATAAAAGGGGTCCTGAAAACATGCAAACAATATTTGGGACATGGGGCATCCCTGTCTAAGGCCTCTACCCATTGCAACCTCCCTCCCCATACACCCATTAATCTGTATCCTCATTTTTGCCCCCTTATACAACGTATTTACCCACTCAACTATTTCCTCCCCATAACCCTAAGTATAACCTGCAAAGCTCCCCTTTTCACTCTATCATAGGCTCCCTGCCAATCTAGAGCCATCAAAGCCGCACCCCCCACCCCCACCTTTAGCTTCCACAAAACTTCGGAGTATCCCATGTCCTTCAATCATCGACCTTCCCGGCAACCCAAACTGAGATTTTGACACCACCCTCCCCACAACATATTTGAACCTATTACCTAAAATGACTCAAAAAATCGTAATGACACGATTGCAAACAAACCATACCCCCGGCCGGGATTGAACCCGCGGTCATAGAGTCTCAAAACTCCAGCCCGTCGCAACGGGCTGGAGTTTTGAGACTCTATGACCGCAGGTTCAATCCCGGCCGGGGGTATGGTTTATTACCTAAAATTTTTTGCAAAAACCTTAAAGTCTGCACACATCAGCGATATGGCTCAGTACTCCCGTAGGGTGGGCTGACCCTTGCCCTTCAGGACCAACACTACAACTGCTGTAGCCTGCTTCTCCCCCAACTTACCCTTCTCCTTCATATGTTTGAATAACCTGACTATAAATCCCCGTATTAACATCCAATGTTGTAAATAAAATTCTACCAAGGAGACAGTCAATGCCTGGAGCTTTCCCCTTCCTCATTCCCCTTCCTCATTCCCCTTAACACATTCTCTATTTCCTCTGCCATAATAATCCCACCTAAAGCCTTTCTGTCTAAATTTCTGCCTAAATTTCTGCCTAAATTACAAGTCACATATGTACACACCTCGTCTAACGCCCTGGCACCCCCCCCCCCCACTTGTCCAATACTTCTTATACCAAGCCTCCGCATATGCACACATCCCTTTCGTGGTTCTTATCTCCTGCCCTGCTCTGTAAGTCCCGACCGTCTCCATTACCTCTAAACTTGGGATGGCCGTCACCGCCTGCCTTTGCTTTTGATGCCGCAAAACACACGCAGACGGCTTGTCGCCCCAAAGCACTTCTTCCACCCCTGCCTGCACCCTTACAGCTTGAAACCTTTCATTTTGTAACACCCTCAATCTCCCTTTTATTTCAACTATTTCATTCATAGGAAAATTATTCCCAACCATCCCTCGCCCATAGCAACCTCTTAACCTATCCTCTAAATAGTTAGCCAGTCTATATTTTAAATTATTAATACGTTTTCCTTCCCTCACATAAAACTTTCTAATCTTTTCCTTCGCAACACAATCCCACCATGTCACGATGTCGTCCACCCCCTGTTCTTCCATACTAAGCTCCCTTCATAGGACTGAAAATCCCTCCAACCCCTCCTCTTCACCTAACACACTTATATTTAGTTTCCAATAACTTCTGTATATTTCCACAAGCGCCCCCCACCCTACCTCCACCACCACTGCCCTATGATCTGACATAGTAGCCTCAACAGTACTGAAAGATTTCACATCCACTCCCTGAGTAAGGTACACTCTATCTAGCCTCGCAGCATATCCACTCCAGAGTTACTCTTAAGTGGGTCTATTTTGTCCCTAATCTTACTTCTGTATACCTGAAAGAACCCTTTTGGGTTAGTCTTCGAATCCCTTGCGACTTTAGCCTCATAATCCCTTTTTGTTTTTCTTATTCCTTTTTTATATCTCTCTTTAATTGAATATGTTGATTTCTTAACTGTCCTTTCCCTCTTTTGATACGCCTATATATACCTCTCTTTTGACCAGTGAGATGTTTTAATCTATTGTTTATCCATTTGGGATCATTTTTATTAGAACTAATTTCCCTACTTGGAACAAAAGTTGTCTGGGTAGCTAGAACTATGCTCTGAAAAACGTCATATTGGCAACCAACCCTACCTACCTGACACATAGTAAGGTCATCCCTATGTAGCCCACCCAGGTAATTTCTCATACCCAAGAAGTCGGCCAAGTGGAAATCTGGAACAGTGACTTGATTGTAGTTATCTGGGTAATTCCATGATACATTGAAACTAAGTGATTTGTGATCGCTTTCCCCTAGCTCATTACTAACCTCAAGATTATTAACTAGTGGTTCTTTGTTGGCAAGAATTAAGTTAAGCAGATTGGTTCTACCACAAACTTTTAAAATGCAGTATTCAAAGTTCAACCGTATCAAGGAAGTCACTAGACTCAAGATTTCCTGTCACATTGTTCCAATCAATTTGTCTAAAGTTAAAAATCTCCCATTAACACATTTTCGTATCTAGACGCTTGATGAATTTCGTCCCACAGCAGCTAACTGCACTCCCTATCAAGGTTAGGGAGTGCAGTAAGCTGCTGTGGGACGAAATTCATAAAGCGTCTGCAAATGAAAATGTTGTGTTAATGGGAGATTTTAACTTTAGACAAATTGATTGGAACAATGTGACAGGAAATCTTGAGTCTAGTGACTTTATTGATGCGGTTCAGGATTGCTTTATAGAACAGTTTGTGACAGAACCAACTAGAGGAAACAATCGGCTTGACTTGGTTCTTGCCAAGTGTTTGTGTGTCCTAGTGTTTGCTAATGCTACACTCCTAGTGCCTCAAGCAGGTGGCATTCTTAGTGCCACATGCAGATGGCACTCTTAGTGCCTCAAGCAGATGGCACTCTTCGAATCATCTGGTTTCGTTTCCCCCGTCAATCCACTTTCTCCTATATTTATTATATTCATTTTCTCTTCCTTCACTACTATCCCTCTCTCACTCTCTCCTCTCTCTCGCTCCCCTCCTCTCCCTCGCTCCCTCCTCTCCCTCGCTTCCTCCTCTTCTCCCTCGCTCCCTCCTCTCCCTCGCTTCCTCCTCTTCTCCCTCGCTCCCTCCTCTCCCTCGCTCCCTCCTCTCCCTCGCTCCCTCCTCTCCCTCGCTCCCTCCTCCTCTACCTCGCTTCCTCCTATTCTCCCTCGCTCCCTCCTCTCCCTCGCTCCCTCCTCCTTTCCTCGCTCCCTCCTCTCCCTCGCTCCCCTCCTCCTCTACCTCGCTTCTCCTCCTATTCTCCCTCGCTCCCTCCTCTCCCTCGCTCCCTCCTCCTTTCCCTCGCTCCCTCTTCTCCCTCGCTCCCTCCTCCTCTACCTCGCTTCCTCCTATTCTCCCTCGCTCCCTCCTCTCCCTCGCTCCCTCCTCTTCTCCCTCGCTCCCTCCTCTCCCTCGATCCCTCCTCCTCTCCCTCGCTCCCTCCTCTCCCCGCTCCCTCCTCCTCTACCTCGCTTCCTCCTATCTCCCTCGCTCCCTCCTCTTCCCCTCGCTCCCTCCTCTCCTCGCTCCCTCCTCTTCTCCCTCGCTCCCTCCTCTCCCTCGCTCCCTCCTCCTCTCCCTCGTTCCCTCCTCTCCCTCGCTCCCTCCTCCTCTCCCTCGCTCCCTCCTCCTCTCCCTCGCTCCCTCCTCTCCCTCGCTCCCTCCTCCTCTACCTCGCTCCTCCTCTTCTCCCTCGCTCCCTCCTCTCCCTCGCTCCTCCTCTTCTCCCTCGCTCCCTCCTCTCCTCGCTCCCCCTCCCTCTCCCTCGCTCCCTCCTCTCCCTCGCTCCCTCCTCCTCTCCCTCGCTCCCTCCTCCTCTCCCTCGCTCCCTCCTCTCCCTCGCTCCCTCCTCCTCCCTCGCTTCCTCCTCTTCTCCCTCGCTCCCTCCTCTCCTCACTCCCTCCTCTTCTCCCTCGCTCCCTCCTCTCCCTCGCTCCCCTCCTCCTCTCCCTTCCCTCCTCCCTCCTTCCTCCCTCGCTCCCTCCTCTCCCTCGCTCCCTCCTCCCCCCTCGCTCCCTCCTCTCCCTCGCTCCCTCCTCCTCTACCTCGCTTCCTCCTCTTCTCCCTCGCTCCCTCCTCTCCCTCGCTCCCTCCTCTCCCTCGCTCCCTCCTCTTCTCCCTCGCTCCCTCCTCTCCCTCCGCTCCCTCCTCCTCTCCCTCGCTCCCTCCTCTCCCTCGCTCCCTCCTCCTCTCCCTCGCTCCCTCCTCCTCTCCCTCGCTCCCTCCTCTCCCTCGCTCCCTCCTCTCCCTCGCTTCCTCCTCTTCTCCCTCGCTCCCTCCTCTCCCTCACTCCCTCCTCTTCTCCCTCGCTCCCTCCTCTCCTCTCCGCTCCCTCCTCCTCCCCTCGCTCCCTCCTCTCCCTCGCTCCCCCTCCTCTCCCTCGCTCCCTCCTCCTCTCCCTCGCTCCCTCCTCTCCCTCGCTCCCTCCTCTCCCTCGCTTCCTCCTCTTCTCCCTCGCTCCCTCCTCTCCCTCACTCCCTCCTCTTCTCCCTCGCTCCCTCCTCTCCCCCGCTCCCTCCTCCCCCTCCTCCCTCGCTCCCTCCTCTCTCCCTCGCTCCCTCCTCTCCCTCGCTCCCTCCTCTCCCTCGCTTCCTCCTCTTCTCCCTCGCTCCCTCCTCCCTCCCTCGCTCCCTCCCTCTCTCCCTCGCTCCCTCCTCTCCCTCGCTCCCTCCTCCTCTACCTCGCTTCCTCCTCTTCTCCCTCGCTCCCTCCTCTCCCTCGCTCCCTCCTCTCCCTAGCTCCCTCCTCTTCTCCCTCGCTCCCTCCTCTCCCTCGCTCCCTCCTCTCTCTCCCGCTCCCTCCTCTCCCTCGCTCCCTCCTCCTCTCCTCGCTCCCTCCTCCTCTCCCCTCGCTCCCTCCTCTCTCCTCGCTCCCCCTCTCCCTCGCTCCCTCCTCTTCTCCCTCGCTCCTCCTCTCCTCTCCCTCGCTCCCTCCCCCTCTCCCTCGTTCCCTCCTCTCCTCGCTCCCTCCTCATCTCCCTCGCTCCCTCCTCCTCTCCCTCGCTCCCTCCTCTCCCTCGCTCCCTCCTCTCCCTCGCTTCCTCCTCTTCTCCTCGCTCCCTCCTCTCCCTCGCTCCCTCCTCTCTCCCTCGCTCCCTCCTCTCCCTCGCTCCCTCCTCCTCTACCTCGCTTCCTCCTCTTCTCCCTCGCTCCCTCTCTCCCTCGCCTCCCTCCTCTCCCTCCTCCCTCCTCTTCTCCCTCGCTCCCTCCTCTCCCTCGCTCCCTCCTCCTCTCCCTCGCTCCCTCCTCTCCCTCGCTCCCTCCTCCTCTCCCTCGCTCCCTCCTCCTCTCCCTCGCTCCCTCCTCTCCCTCGCTCCCTCCTCTCCCTCGCTTCCTCCTCCTCTCCCTCGCTCCCTCCTCTCCCTCGCTCCCTCCTCCTCTACCTCGCTTCCTTTTATCTCCCCTCGCTCCTCCTTTCCCTCGCTCCCTCCTCTCCCTCGCTCCCTCCTCTTCTCCCTCGCTCCCTCCTCTCCCTCGCTCCCTCCTCCTCTCCCTCGCTCCCTCCTCTCCCTCGCTCCCTCCTCCTCTCCCTCGCTCCCTCCTCCTCTCCCTCGCTCCCTCCTCTCCCCTCGCTCCCTCCTCCTCCTCCCCTCGCTCCCTCCTCTCCCTCGCTCCCTCCTCCTCTCCCTCGCTCCCTCCTCCTCTCCCTCCTCCCTCCCTCCTCTCTCTCGCTCCCTCCTCTCCCTCGCTCTCCTCTCTCTCCCTCGCTCCCTCCTCTCCTCACTCCCTCCTCTCTCCCTCGCTCCCTCCTCTCCCTCGCTCCCTCCTCCCTCCCTCGCTCCCTCCTCTCTCCCTCGCTCCCTCTCTCCCTCGCTCCTCCTCCTCTCCTCGCTCCCCTCCTCCTCTCCCTCGCTCCCTCCTCTTCCCTCGCTCCTCCCTCCTCTCCCTCGCTCCCTCCTCCTCTCCCTCGCTCCCTCCTCTCCCTCGCACCCTCCTCTCCCTCGCTCCCCCTCTCTCCCTCGCTCCCTCCTCTCCCTCGCTCCCTCCTCCTCTCCTTCGCTCCCTCCTCTCCCTCGCTCCCTCCTCCTCTCTCCATCGCTCCCTCTTCCTCTCCCTCGCTCCCCCTCTCTCCTCGCTCCCTCCTCCTCTCCCTCGCTCCCTCTCCTCTCCCTCGCTCCTCCTCCTCTCCCTCGCTCCCTTCTTCCCTCGCTCCCCTCCTCTCCCTCCTCTCCCTCGCTCCCTCCTCTTCTCCCTCGCTCCCTCCTCTCCCTCGCTCCTCCTCCTCTCCCTTGCTCCCTCCTCTCCCTCGCTCCCTCCTCCCCTCCCTCCCTCCTCTTCTCCCATCGCTCCCTCCTCATCCCTCGCTCCCTCCTCCTCTCCTTCGCTCCCTCCTCTCCCTCCTCCCTCCTCCCCCTCGCTCCCTCATCCTCTCCCTCGCTCCCTCCTCCTCTCCCTCGTCCCATCCTCCTCTCCCTCGCTCCCTCCTCTTCTCCCTCGCTCCCTCCTCCTCTCCCTCGCTCCCATCCTCCTCTCCCTCGCTCTCCTCCTCTTCTCCCTCGCTCCCTCCCTCCCTCTCCCTCGCTCCTCCTCCTCCTCTCCCTCCTCCCCTCCTCCTCTCCCTCGCTCCCCTCCTCTTCTCCCTCGCTCCCTCCTCCTCTCCCTCGCTCCCTCCTCCTCTCCCTCGCTCCCTCGCTCCCTCTCCCTCCTCCCTCTCCTCTCCCTCGCTCCCTACTCTCCCTCGCTCCCTCCTCTCCCTCGCTCCCTCCTCCTCTCCTCTCGCTCCGACTCCCCTCGCTCCCTCTTCTCCTCGCTCCCTCCTCTCTCCCTCGCTCCCTCGCTCCTCTCCCTCGCTCCCTCCTCCTCTCCCTCGCTCCCTCCTCCCCTCCCCTTCCTCTCCCTCGCTCCCCACCTCTCCCTCCGCTCCCCTCTCCCTCCTCCTCGCTCCTCTCTCTCCCTCGCTCCCATCTCTCTCCCTCGCTCCCCTCCTCCTCTCCCTCGCTCCGTCTCCCTCGCTTCCTCCTCTTCTCCCTCGCTCCCTCGCTCCTCTCCCTCGCTCCCTCTCCCTCCTCCCTGCTCCCTCGCTCCCTCTCCCTCGCTCCCTCCTCCTCCCCTCGCTCCCTCCTCTCCCTCGCTTCCTCCCTCCTCTCTCTCCTCTCCTCCTCCTCTCCCTCGCTCCCTCTCCCTACCTTCCTGGCACACATACATACAGAATGGGACTAAACTCTCTTATGAGGGAAAATTGTTACAGCAGGTCAACTGGCATTTTAAAGTCTTTTCAGTGAGGTGCTTAACGTTAACGCTGGTCTGAGTGAGTGGGATAGGCCCCTTGGTCCCCCCCCCAGGTCACCTGACTTCCCGGTCCCCGGACCCCCCCTGTCATCTTACCTTCCTGGTCCACCTGATCCTCTAGGGTCCCTGACCTTCCGGTTCACCTACCCTCCCTGGTCCCTGCCTCCCGAGTCACCTGCCCCGGTCACCCGACCTCCCGGGCACATAAGGTCGTAGTGTAACACTAAACGTCAGATAAGGTCATATTTGTGCCCCCCCCCCCGTTTCTCTCAACATGGGGTTTTCACAGATTAAGTTAAGAGTTTGAGTTTTTACTTACAGACTGAGAGCTGTTACCTGCCTCACCTCATTTATTAAATTTGTATTCTTATGAAGCGTCACGGTTTGGAACACGATGAAGCGGAGAGGCAACAGCCAGAGTATAGTTGCTGTTTGCTGCCCGTCTTGTAGTACACAAGTTCTCTTCTCATTCCCCATGAAATTACCTTGACAATGCTGGTCTTATATATAAAAGTAAGAAAACCCATATATCTGGTGTTGAAGTCTCTGCTGAAATGATGGATCAATGCAGGCTGAGTCGAGGCGAGACGAGTCGTCATGAGCTGTTCTCTAGTCGACTTCTGTCATTTGTGGACGGAGGGAAGGAATTAGGTCTCTTCTTACCCTTAACCTATAGAAAGTGTGGGTAATAAGGCGCACCGGTGACTGCACCACCTCACCTCCCATCACCACACCACCTCACCTCCCATCACCACACCACCTCACCTCCCATCACCACACCACCTCACCTCCCATCACTACACCACCTCACCTACCATCACTACACCACCTCACCTCCCATCACTACACCACCTCACCTACCATCACTACACCACCTCACCTCCCATCACTACACCACCTCCCACCTCCCCATCACTACACACCACCTCACCTCCCAACTCACCACACCACCTCACCTCCTCACTACACCACTCTCACCTCCACATCCCATCACAACCACCCTCACCTCCCAACACTACACCACCTCACCTCCCATCACTACACCACCTCACCTCCCATCATCACACACCACCTCACCTCCCCATCACTACACCACCTCACCTCCCATCACTACACCACCTCACCTACCATCACTACACCACCTCACCTCCCATCACTACACCAACCTCACCTACCATCACTACACCACCTCACCTCCCATCACCACACCACCTCACCTCCCATCACTCACCCACACACACCTCACCTACCATCACTACATACACCACCTCACCTCCCATCACCACACCACCTCACCTCCCATCACTAAACTACTCACCTCCCATCCATCACTACGCCACCTCACCTCCCATCACATACACCACCTCACCTCCCATCACTACACCACCTCACCTCCCATCACTCACACCACCTCACCTCCCATCACTACAACTACCTCACCTCCCATCACTACGCCACCTCACCTCCCATCACTACACCACCTCACCTCCCATCACTACACCACCTCACCTCCCATCACTACACCACCTCACCTCCCATCACTACACCACCTCACCTCCCATCACTACACCACCTCACCTCCCATCACTACGCCACCTCACCTCCCATCACTACGCCACCTCACCTCCCATCACTACAACCACCTCACCTCCCATCACTACCCACCTCACCTCCCATCACTACACCACCTCACCTCCCATCATACACCACCTCACCCCCATCACTACACCACCTCACCTCCCATCACTAACACCTCACCTACCCTCACACTCCCCAATCACTACCCACCTCACCTCCCATCACTACACCACCTCACCTCCCATCACTACACCACCTCACCATCCCATCAACTACACCACCTCACCTCCCATCACTACACCACCTCACCTCCCATCACTACACCACCTCACCTCCCATCACTACACCACCTCACCTCCCAACACTAACCCCCCCACCACTCACCTCCCATCACTACACCACCTCACCTCCCATCACTACCACCACCTCACCTCCCATCACCACACAACCACACCCTCACTCACCTCCATCACTACACCACCTCACCTCCCCATCACTACACACCACCTCACCTCCCACACTACCACCCACCTCACCTCCCCATCACACACCACCTCACCTCCCATCACACACACACCTCACCTCCCATCACCACACCACCTCACCTACCATCACTACACCACCTCACCTCCCATCACTACACCACCTCACCTACCATCACTACACCACCTCACCTCCCATCACTACACCACCTCACCTCCCATCACTACACCACCTCACCTCCCATCACTACACCACCTCACCTCCCATCACTACACCACCTCACCTCCCATCACCACACCACCTCACCTCCCATCACCACACCACCTCACCTCCCATCACTACACCACCTCACCTCCCATCACTACACCCTCCTCACCTACACATCACTCACAACCACTCACCTCCCATCACTACACCACCTCACCTCCCATCACTACACCACCTCACCTCCATCACTACACCACCTCACCTCCATCACACACCACCTCACCTCCCATCACCACCACCACCTTCAACCTCCCTATATATCACTACACCACCTCACCTCCCATTACCACACACCACCTCACCTTCCCATCACTACACACACCTCACCTCCATCACTACACCACCTCACCTCCCATCACTAAACACCTCACCTCCCATCACTACACCACCCACCTCCCATTACCTACACACACTCACTCCCATCACTACACCACCTCACCTCCCATCACTACACCACCTCACCTTCCATCACTACACCACTCACCTTCCATCACTACACCACCTCACCTCCCATCACTACACACCTCACCTCCCATCACTACACCACCTCACCTACCATCACTACTACCACCTCACCTCCCATCACTAACACCACCTCACCTACCATCACTACACACCTCACCTACCATCACTACACCACCACACCTACCATCACTACACCACCTCACCTACCATCACTACACCACCTCACCTCCCATCACTACACCACCTCACCTACCATCACTACACCACCTCACCTACCATCACTACACCACCTCACCTACCATCACTACACCACCTCCACACTACCATCACTACACTACACACCTCACCTTCCTTCACTACACCACCTCACTCCATCACTACACACACCTCACCTCACCACCACTCACACTACCACCTCACCTCCCATCACTACCACCACCTCACCTCCATCACTACACCACCTCACCTCCCATCACTACACACACCCCCACCCACCCCTCCCATCACTACACCACCTCACCTCCATCACTACACCACCTCACCTCCCATCACTACACCACCACACCCACACCACATCCACCCCTCCACTACACCACCTCACCTCCCATCACTACACCACCTCACCTCCCATCACTACACCACCTCACCTCCCATCACACACCACCTCACCTCCATCACTACACCACCTCACCTCCCATCACTACACCACCTCACCTCCCATCACTACACACCACCTCCACCTCCCTCACTACACCACCACCTCACCTCCCATCACTACACCCCACCTACCACCTCCCATCACTACACCACCTCACCTCCCATCACTACACCACCCACCTCCACCATCCTACACCACCTACCTCCCATACTACACCACCACACCTCCCATCACTACACCACCTCACCTCCCATCACTACACACCACCTCCCTTCTCCACTCACTACACCACCTCACCTCCCATCACTAACACCCACCTCAACCTCCCCATCCCACACCACACCACCATCACCGCACCACCTCACCACATACACCACCTCACCTCCCATCACTACACCACCTCACCTCCCATCACCACACCCCACCCACACTTACCATCTCCCACACATCACCTCCCCACCCCACCCCACCCCCCAACCCTACCACACTCACTCCCCACTACCCACCATCCCATCACACACCTCACCTCCCATCACTACACCACCTCACCTCCCATCACTACACCACCTCACCTCCCATCACTACACAACCTACACCTCCCATCACTACACCACCCTCCCTCCATCACACACACACCTCACCTCCCATCACCACACCACCTCACCTCCCATCACTACACCACACCTCCCATCACTACACCACCTCCCATCCCACACTATCATACTCCACCTCACCTCCCATCACTACACCACCTCACCTCCATCACTACACCACCTCACCTCCCATCACTACACACCTCACCTCACCTCCCATCACTACACCACCTCATACACCCTACCCATCACTACACCACCACCTCCATCACCTACACCACCTCACTCCCATCACACACCACTCCCCATCCCACACCTACCTCCCATCACTACACCACCTCACCTCCCATCACTACACACCTCACCTCCCATCACTACACCACTCACCTCCCATCACTACACCACCTACCTCCCATCACACACCACCTCACCTCCCATCACTACACCACCTCACCTCCCATACTACACCACCTCACTCTCCCATCACTACACCACTCACCTCCATCACTACACACCTCACTCCCATCACTACACCACCTCACCTCCCATCACCTACACCGCCTCACCTCCCATCACTACACCACCACATCTCCCATCACTACAACCTCACCTCCCATCACTACACCACCTCACCTCCCATCACTACACCACCTCACTCTCCCATCACACACCACCTCACCTCCATCACTACACCACCATCACTCCCATCACTACACACCTCACCTCCCATCACTCACCACCTCACCTACCCATCACTACACTACCTCACCTCCATCACTACACACCTCACCTCCCATCCTACACCACCTCACCTCCCCATCACACAGACCACCTCACCTCCCATCACTACACCACTCACCTCCCATCACTACACCACCTCACCTCCCATCACTACACAACCTCACCTCCCATCACTACACCACCTCACCTCCCATCACTACACCACCTCACCTCCCTCACTACACCACCTTTCTCCATACTACACCATCACATACACACAACCTACACTCCCATCACTACACCACGTCATCCTACATCACTACAACACCTCACCTCCCATCACTAGCAGACAACCTCACTCCCATCACTACACCACCTCACCTACCATCACATACAACCCCACGATCATACATACTCAGCACATCCTACATCACTACACCACGCTCACCCTCCCATCACCCACACACCTCACCTACACCATCTATACTATCGAGTCACTCTCTCCATCAATACACAACCTCAACCTCTCCATCACTACACAACTCACTCCACATAGACCACGTCACCTACCATCACTACAGCACCTCACCTCCCATCACTACACAACCTCACCTCCCATCACTACACCACGTCACCTACCATCACTACACCACCTCACCTACCATCACTACACAACCTCACCTCCCATCACTACACCACGTCACCTACCATCACTACAGCACCTCACCTCCCATCACTACACCACGTCACCTCCCATCACTACACCACCTCACCTACCATCACTACACAACCTCACCTCCCATCACTACACCACCTCACCTCCCATCACTACACCACCTCACATCTCCACTTACATTTTTCTTTACTAAGAATACCATAATAAAGACTGGGATAATGAATACATTATTCCAGTCAGTTAAAGTTTATTAATACTTACTCAACAATATACTTGGTTAAAGAGAAAGAGAACTGATATTAAAATAACCGGGGATGAGACAAGAATACTGAGACGGGGATACAATTTCCCGACGAGATCTAATATATACTTACAGAAAAACAATCCTTAGAAGAGTTCGCTGTGAAACTATCCAGCATGTAGCCACAGGTCCCAAGATTCCCCACACTGGCCTCAGCTGACACTCATGTATTTATTATTGTAAGGTGATCCTCTCTTTAATGTTAATGTAAATAACTCTGTTTACCTTATTCCTCGTATATTTTCTTTTAATGTAACTGATTTTCACACAGTTGAGTTACTCAGCTGTTTTAATGTTCAAGTTATAAGATATTACATGGACCCCAATGGAAAAAAGTCACTTTGTCTGATTTTTTGGGTCATTCTGGGTAATTTACATTATGTATGGTAATTGTAGTTATGTGTACATGTGCCTAAATAAAGTGACTCGTCCAGCCACAACTCTGCCAAAAGTCCTCCGATAGAGTCTCCAGCTCTGCACCAGCAAGAGCTCTCTCCAAAGTCATCCTCTTAGCTTACACTTAAACGATTCTCCGGTACGTGTCCCGGCTCGGGTCTTTTCCAGATGGTGACCCGGCGCCTCTTTGCTGCTTCCCCGAGCTTATATAGGCCGCCACCCTTCTTTCCCCCTCCTCTCCTCCAATAGTTTTTTCTGTGAGGTCATCTCCTATGTGAGTATGCCACATATGGCCCCCATAGAGGCTAACATCCTCTAACAAGACTTGGGTTAGAAGATTATCAACCAACACATCTTTCTTCTGGAACAGAAAGATCTGAGAGACCAGGACAAGTGTTCTTCCTTATGTTATAAAGGCCTTCACACACCCGATCACGTGACCTAATGACCCCCAGATTAGCAATAGTTACAGCAGTTCCAGGTAAAAACGAGGCTCCTGGTATGACCAGATATTGGAGGCAGTCTTAATATATCGCACTCAGAAGTTGTAAATGAGACGGAGAAAGGTGGGCAGTCCAAATAAATGGTTCATAATCAAGGTGTGAACGCAGCTGTGCCTCGATCCGAGTTTTACAGCCTCTCTTGTCGAGCAGGTGCGAGGTACTCCTTAGTGCCTCTGGCGTCTTAGTTGCTTTACTTCCAAGATTCATTACGTCATTCTTTGTAAATATTTTGAAATCAAATTTTCAACCCCCTTCCCCAGGTTATTCACGTCATCCCCTGTTCCAGCACTATTCCATTCATTCTTACCAAAGCTCCAGCATTATCATTATCATCATTTGTGTTTTCTTGGAAGTAAATGTGACCTGCCATCGTTTTCTCTAGGCTGATATAGCTGTAAGCTGATGACCGATGTAACTTAGAGCAGCTGGCATTTCCTCTCTTGTATAAGTAAATGTCAGAGTACGGTCGTCTCTGGGATGAATTGAAGGTCACTGAAGTAGATATACTATAACAATGGTCAGAGTACACTTCCCTGTGGAACACTGTCACCGACTGAGTGTCTTGTTGACTCTGTCCTATTGAAAACTACTCTTAGTGATCAACCGTGAAGGTAATCACTGAGAGGGCAAAGTGCAGAGCCAGAGACGCTTAGTGCTTGTAGCATTGCCAAGAGTCCTTGGTACCATACTCGGTCGAAAAGCACCAGAAATATCCAGTGCTACTACACAGCTGATCCTCGATTTATCCATTTGTCTCTGGTGCCACATTGTGCCACCCAGTGGCACCAGAGGAGGCTAGCAGAGGGGGTTTCCTAACTGCATCAGGAACATGGATCTCAGCAGCAAAGTGTTCCTTTCTTGAGAGTTAGTAAAGACGGTCCCAGCCTGTCGATTTAGAGGTAGAATAATTTCATCAGGTGAATAACCTTGTCGGTCCTTATCCAAGGACCATCAGGTTTTGGAGCCCACTCTACTTGATGCAAGCTTTCACTTCGTGTCAACCTGCCATTTACAGATGACCCGCATATTGACTTCTTCCATTTGCTGGAAAGCTTGTCTATGCAGGCCCCGTTATAGATAGTGGGATGTCTCTTATATCTTCTCTAAGTCTGGTACGTAGCAGTAGCAGCATCTCCACAACGAAAGCCAAGTCAAGGTTGATCTGAAGCCTACTTTACATATTTTCTGTCTGTCTCTCTGTCTCTCTCTCTGTGTCTCTCTCTCTCTCACTCTCTCTCTCTCTCTCTCTCTCTCTCTCTCTCTCTCTCTCTCTCTCTCTCTCTCTCTCTCTCTCTCTCTCTCTCTCTCCACTCACTCTCACTCTCCCTCCCCCCCCTCTCTCTCTCTCTCTCACACATAATGACAACCTCAGGTCCTACAAGAGATGGATGACTGGAGATAACAGTCAATTTGTCACAATCTTCGTGTCATCTTTATTCTTATTTTCGTTTGTGCTTCTGTAAAGACATGCTGTCAGGGCTGTCTTCCCCAGGCTGTCAGGGCTGTCTTCCCCAGGCTGTCAGGGCTGTCTTCCCCAGGCTGTCAGGGCTTTCTTCCCCAGGCTGTGAGGGCTGTCTTTGCTAGGATGTCAGGGCTGTCTGTCCCAGGCTGTCAGAAATGTTTTACCAGGCTCACAGGTAAGATATATTGATGGTACTTTCTGATGAGAGGATAAACAGTGACATAGCAAGTTTGCCAATGACACCAAAATAAGCCGTTGAATTCATTCTGACTAGGACACTAGAGCGCTCCAAGAAGATTTGAATAGACTGATGCAGTGGTCGGAGAAATTCTTAGCATAGGAAATAAAAATAACCATGCTACATATAAACTAAATAATGAAGACCTAAATATTACTGATTGCGAGATACACTGAGGAATTCTGGTTAGTAGTAATCTGAAACCAATACAACAGTGCGTCAGTCTTCACAATAAAGCGAACAGAATTCTTGGCTTCATATCAGAAATATAAACAACAGGAGTCCTCAGGTTATTCTTCTAATCTATATATCTTTGGTTAGGCCTCATCTATATTATGCTGCACAGTTCTGGTCATATTATTACAGAATGGATATAAATGCGCTGGAAAACGTACTAAGATGGATGACGAAGTTGATCCAATGTACGAGAAATATTTCCTCCGAGGATAGACAGAGGACCCTTATTACAATCCAGGAGTCCAAATAGCCTGTTATCCTGGGTGTAAAGGGAGCAAAATAAACACAGCAGAAAAGCTTTGACTTATATTATCCTTCACCAGCAATATGTACACTATGTACAGTGATAAGTATAGTGCACTCCACGGTAAGCAAGGCAGAATAGAAGCCACAAGAGAGCAGACCGTGCTTCAACCAGCTCTAGAATGGGAATGACAAGGGCAGACAGGAGAGTGGTACCCACATAACCTCTACGATTGCCAAAACCATCTTCTTATTGGCTGGAACCTGGTCACTAGTTGAACGACGGGGACCCATCGTCAACTCTTAGTCACCTGGTTCGCTGGTTGGGGGAGATAGCCTGTAAATGAGGGTGTGTACATGCGCCGAATAAAGGTTACATACTCTTTGCATGCCACAGCCCTGAATGTGCACTCTCTAGAAGGGAGAACAATTAGGGGGATATGACTGACGTGTATAAATGGGAAACAGAAATAAATAAAAGGGATGTAAATAACGTGCTAAAAAACATCTAACCTAAACAGGACTCGCAGCAATGGTTTCAAGTTGGAAAAAATTTAGATTTAGAAAGAATATAGGAAAGCACTGGTTTGGTAATAAAGTCGTGGATGAGTGGAACAAACTGCCGAGTAGCGTCACTGAAGCTTAAAACGTTGTGAACTTTGAAAAATAAGTTAGAAAAATAGATAAGCTAGTGTGAGTTGCATCTACCTAGCATGGGCCATTAAGTGACTTGAACCTGCCTAGCATGGGCCAGTAGGTGACTTGGACTTACCTAGCATGGGCCAGTAGGTGACTTGAACCTGCCTAGCATGGGCCAGTAGGTGACTTGGACCTGCCTAGCATGGGCCATTAGGTGACTTGTGTTTAATGGGTTTGTTTGGCAGGTGCTGCAAGCGGGTGGTTAATGATACATCTTCGTCAGAGGCTTCTTTGTTTATTGAAAATGTCGTGGTGGGTACACAGGCTTGTGTGTTTATGCCCATGGCCCGGGCAGGGCCATCCCACGAGAGAGAGCTGGGAGTACTTGTGTCTTCCTGCTAGGCCACTGTGAGAGTGAGAGCGAGGCAAAGGCAGACAGGCTGGCGTGCCTACCGAGAGGCCTGTCTACAGAGGGCAGCATCTGAGTGGCGCGAAATATGAATTAAGCTGGCAGACAGCAAGGGCTGTCTGTGCAGACAGTACAGGCTGTCTACATACGCTCGGCCACCTACCGCGCGTCGTCCCGACGCGACAATACTGGTGGTAAAGGAGACTCGGTCTCTCTCTCGTAGGAACAGGGCACAGAACACAAAATAAAAACATATATATACATATGAACATGGAAAAAAACTTCCTACAGGGAGGGAAGAAAAAAACATGTGGGTGTGCTAAACATCGTGGTCATAGGCAGTGAGCGTCGATGGGCATCACTGCATGCCTTCCTGCGTCTGGACAGATACTGCAACACGGGAGACATCGCTGTGGCTGAGCTGTGACGTAACAGGGTACGGTCTCCTCTGGAACGGTGAAGCAGTCATCGTAGGAGTTGCTGCAGGTTTCACTCAACCTGGGGCACGACATGCTGGTGCCCTCGAGTGAGGCGTCGACAAAACTCGGCAACTGGGCAGGACTTCTGGCAAGCGACTCAGGAGGACACTTCTCGACTGGTACTGTCGCTGGGCTGTCACTGCCGGCGAGCGTGGAGCGAGTTGTGGAGCGAGTCGTGGCAGAGACGACTGGGCGAAACATCTGGGAGTCGTAACATCATACACCAGACTGCAGTGAGAGAGCTAGCAGTCAAAGTGACATCTTTGTGCAGGCTGCTCACTGAAGCTTGTGACATGAGGCTGACACAGCGTGTCATTCTCTCGACAGTTGGAGTTATAGCAGAGATTAGTCTAAGCATCCCCAGACTTGTTTCTCTACATATAACTGCATTCTGAAGGTCTGGAGGTGAAGTGAAACAAATCTCGATGGGAATCGTAGCAGGTACGATTCTGCAGAACATCACGAGCGACGAGCATAAAAGCTTTCTTTACAAGGGGCTCGGGCTCAGGGTTGTCTGATAGCTGTCAAACACACTGGTCACATGGGTGACTTAACACAGTGGTGCTACTCAGGTCTGGCTCAGACCTCACTGGACACATGGAAACTTTAAACACACCCGCGGTACATGAGGTACAACATGGCTTAAACTAGCAAATGATGCTTTTCTGTGCATAAAACTGACTAAGACGTACTAAAATGTGAGAACACTGACTGAGAGGAATTAACACACAACATATATCTTCTCTTAGTCTTCTCGACAATATTTTAATAATTACTGAACACTCGATGGTGACATCATGTGATGTCGCGAGGTGATGTCAGCAGCACTGTGACGTCAGCAGACATCTCGAGGTGACGTCAGGCAGACATCGTGACGTCATGAAGTCGGGCAGCATCGTCGGTGACGTCGATGTGATGCGGGCAGCAGATCACAGCATGAGGCCTGGGATATCTGGTAACTCATGTGGCTGGTAGATCCACGTGACATCACCCACACCCACGTGGCGTCGTGATCCACGTGGCGTCGTGATCTACGTGGCATGCTGATCTACGTGGCTCGCTGATCTATGTGGCATGCTGATCTATGTGGCTTGCTGATCTACGTGGCATGCTGATCCACGTAGCTTCAAATGGCCTCGGGCACTCGGATACACAGCTCTGGCAATGAATCACACGAAAAACAGCAGAAAACACAGCAGAGGGAGTGGGCAGTGGTGAGTGTATGGTAGACAGGTGAGCGTGAGTAGAGCGAGCATGGGCAAGGTGAAGAACAGCCACTTCCTCTCCTCCTCCCCCACCCACAAACACATGGAGAAGCTAACACTGGACGCAGAAATCACCACAAAGCTCACCTCTGGCTTGCTGAAACAGCTGTGCTGAGCTGAACAACAACAGCAACATACAAGTGACGCTGAACACGTTACTTGAGAAACAGCGTGGGGTCACTGTAGCGTGGGACGCTGTAGCATGGGGTCACTTACAATTCTCGGAGAATTTCGGCAAATTTCGGCCTGGATCCTGTTTGTACTTGTGTCTGGATGCTCAAACGTGCAGACATGACATCAGGATAACTTGTTGAGAGACGGATGCTTCTTGTGTAGGGTGATGAAGAGAAGATGACTTCATACCTCTTCCTTCCTATCTCTCTGGGCAAACACAACTGCTGTGACCACCGCTGCTACCAGTGTTTAATGGGTTTGTTTGGCAGGTGCTGCAAGCGGGTGGTTAATGATACATCTTCTTCGGAGGCTTCTTTGTTTATTGAAAATGTCGTGGTGTGTACACAGGTTTGTGTGTTTGCGCCCATGGCCCGGGCAGGGCCATCCCACGAGAGAGAGCTGGGAGTACTTGTGTTTCCTGCTAGGCCGCTGTGAGAGTGAGAGCGAGGCAAGGGCAGACAGGCTGGCATGCCTACCGAGAGACCTGTCTACAGAGGGCAGCATCTGAGTGGTGCGAAATATGAACTAAGCTGCCAGACAGCATGGGCTGTCTGTGCAGACAGTACAGACTGCCTATACTTGAACCTACCTAGCATGGGCCGTTAGGTGACTTGAACCTACGTAGAATGGGCCATTAGGTGACTTAACCTGCCCGGGCCATTAGGGGACTTGAAACCTGCCAGCATGGGGCCCAAAAGGTAATTGGACTTACCAGCATGGGCCCTAGGAGACTTGGACTTTTCCTATCATTGGCCAGTAGGTACATGAACCCCCTAATGGGCCAAAATACTTAAAACCCACCTACATGGGCCATAGGTGACGAACCTACCTACACGGTCAATGGGGCTTGAAACCGCCCAGCATGGGCCCGTAATGACTTGAACCCACCTGCCTGGCCAGAGGTGACTTGAACCCGCAACAGGGCATAATGACTTGAACCTGCCTACATAAGCCCCTAGGGACTTGAAAACCCGCCTAGATGGGCCATATGACTTTGGGCTTACCTAGCTTTGGGGAGCAGGGGGACTTGAACCTGCCACATGGGCCAAGGTGACTTGACCACCTAGCATGGGGCGTAGGTGACTTGACCTGAAAGCATGGCCAGAGGTGACTTGAACCTGCCTAGCTGGGGCCCGAAGGGGACTTGGAAATTTCCTTCATGGCCAAGTGACTTGAACCGCCTACGTGGGCCATAGGTGACTTGACCCATACATGGGTCGTAGGGGACTTGAACCTGCCTACAAGGCCGGGAGGTGACATGGCCTACCTTGCATTTGGGCCCTAGTTTACTTTAACCTTTTCTAGCATGGGCCATAGGGACTTGGACCTACCTTCATTGGCCAATAGGTACTTGAACCCGCCCAGCATGGGCCCGGGAGATGCTTGGCCAACCTAGCTGGGCCATAGTCTTAACCTGTCTGCAGGGCCTTTGGGACTTCAACCTGCCCAACATGGGTCAGCAGGGGCTTTAACCCCCTAGCATGGGGAAGTAGGGGACTTGGACCACCAAAATGGGGCCCGTAGGGTTACTTGAAAAAGCCCAGCATGGGCCGTAGGTGACTGGACCTGCCTACAAGGGCCATTAGGTGCCTTGAACCTCCCTAGCATGGGCCATTAGGGGACTTGAACGTACCCAAATGGGCCCTTAGGGATTGAACCTCCACAAGGACCATTAGGGACTTGACCTGTAGGGGCCAGTAGTACTTTAAAACCCGCCCACATGGGCCAGTTGACTTGAACCCCGAGCATGGCCAGGGAGTGACTGAACCTGCCTACAGGACCATAGGGGCTTGGACCTACCTAGCATAGCCAGTAGGTACTTCGAGACGTTTCATGGGCCAAAGGTACTTTAACCCCCTAGCATGTGCCAGAGGGGGCTTGGGTTTTACCCAGCATGGGGCCGTAGGGGGACTTTAACCTGCCTACATGGGGGCCCGCGGGACTTAACCTGCCCAGCTGGGCCAAGGCGACTTGGTTCTACCCACATGGGTCAGTAGGTGACTTGTTTTTTACCTGCATGGGGAGTAGGTGACTTGTTCTACCTACATTGGCCCGTAGGGACTTAGACCTACCTACAGGGCCAGTAGGGGACTGGACCTGCCTACAGGCCACAGGGGACTTTTGGCCTCCCAGCATGGGGCCCGTAGGGACTTAACCTCCCACATGGCCAGATGGTGACTTTAACCTGCCCAGGCCAGTAGCTGCTTTGGGCCGCCCCAGCATGGCCATAGGGGACTTGAACCTGCCTGCAGAGCCAGTAGGGGACTTGAAAAAGCCCGCATGGCCAAGGTGACTTTAACCTACCTACATTGGGCCCCGTAATGCTTAACCTTCTAGCATGGGGCCCGTAGGGACTTTAACCGCCTAGCATAACCAGTAGGGGACTTGAACCTACCGCTGGGCCGGGGACTTGACTTGAATCTACCAAGGGGCCCTAGGTGACTTGAAAATGCCTAGCATGGTCCGTAATGACTTGAACCCGCCTAGCAGGGGCCCGTAGGGGGACTTGAACCCCCCTAGAAAAGGGGCCCGTGGTGACTTTAAACTACCTAGCAGGGGCCCGTAGGTGACTTAACCTGCCTAGCTGGGGGCCTGGTGACTTGAACCCGCCTAGCATGGGCCGTAGTGATTTGGACTTACCTATCATTGGCCAGTAGGTGACTTGAACCTTTTCTAGAGGGGCCAAGTAGGTGACTTGGACTACCTAAAAATGGGCCGTAGGTGCCAAACCCCTTACCTAGCAGGGGGCCAGCAGGTGACTTGGCCCTTTCCAAAAGGGGGCCATTTCGGGGCCCTAGCCCAAAACCTTTAGCATGGGCCCGAAGGTGACTTGGCCCTACTAACGGGGCCCATAGGGGGACAGCCTACTAGATGGGAAAGCAGGGTGACTTGGCCCTTTTTGAAAGGGGCCCCACCCGGGGGGATTTGAACCCCCCCCTTTCAGGTTGGGGCCTGTAGGGGTTATTGAACCTGCTAGCAGGGGCCGTAGGTGATTTTAACTGCCAAAACAGGGGCCAGTAGGGGGGATTTAAAACCTACCTAACTTTGGGCCAGTAGGTGAGGGCCCCTTCCTAACTTGGCCGTAGGTGACCGGGGACCTCCCTTGGCAGGGGGCCATTTGGGGGTTTGGCCCTCCCTAAATGGGCCTTTAGGTGACCTAGACCTCCCAAAAAGGGCATGGGCCCAGCGGGTGACTTGGACTGCCTAGAAAGGGGCCCAGAAAGGTGATTTGGTTCTCCCTTTGAAGGGGCCAAAGTGGTGTTTCCCCTCCTAGCAGGGGGCCAGTTGGTAACTTTTTCCCTGCCTAGCTTGGGCCGTAGGCGCCCTTTGGTTTTTAAGCATGGGCCAAGTTTTGGTTTGACTTCAAATTTTGGGCCCAAGCAGGGGTCGGGTGGTGAACCCTTTTTTCTTGCAGGGGCCCAAGTAGGGCCCGGGGGACCTCCCTAAGGGGCCCAGAAGGTGTTTTTGGAACCTGCCTAGCATGGGCCGGGGATTTGGGACGCCAGAAGGGGCCCAAAAGGGGTTACTTGAACCCCCTTTGTTTGGGCCCATTAGGTGATTTTTGAACTCCTAGAATGGGCCATTGGTGCTTGAACTCCCTAGGGGGGGCCATTAGGGGTTTGGGCCTCCTAGCTTGGGCCAGTAGGTGATTTGGGTTCAAAGCAGGCCAGGTGGGGTGACTTGGTTTACCAAAGCAGGGGGCCAGAGGGGGATTTGGGCCCTCCCTGCAGGGGCCCGGGGGTGATTTGGGACCTGCCAAAGCTTGGGCCAGGGTGACTTGGTTTCCTTAGAAAGGGCCCGTTTTTGGACTTAAACCCTCCAGAAGGGGCCCCCAGTAGGTGACTTAAAATTTTCCCTAGCGGGGCCCCAATTGGTGTTTAAACCTGCCTAGCATGGGCCATTTAGTGTTTTAAAACCCTTTGCATGGGCCGGGTAGGGGGATTTTAACCTCCTAGCAGGGGCCCAAAGTAGGGGGGACTTGAATTTTCCTTGCAGGGGCCTTTGGGGATTTGGCCTTAGCAGGGGGGCCAGTAGGTGTTTTTAAACCCTTCCCTACCCATGGGCCAGTAGGTGACGGGGCCCTTCCTACTTTGGCCCCAAGTAGGGACTTGAACCTCCTAGCTTTGGGCCAGAAAGGTGATGGGTTAAACCTTGCATGGGCCAGAGGTGACTTAAACCCTGCCTAGAAGGGGCCGTAGGTGACTTAAACTCCCTAGAGGGGCCAGTAGGGGGTTGAACCCCCAGCATGGGCCAGAAAGGGGGATTTGAACCTCCCTAGATGGGCCGGGGGGGAAATTGCCTAGCAGGGCCCAAAAGGTTTGGTTTTTGCCCCTCCCCCCCCCTTGGGCAGGGGCCCAGAAAGGGGGTGATTTAAAACCCTTATACATGGGCCGGGGGTAGGTGATTGAACCCCAATTCCCGGGGGAATGGGCCGGGGAATATGATTTTAAACCCTTCCAACCCAGGGGCCCAGTGGTGTTTGAACCTGCCCGGAAAGGGCCCCGGGTTGGGGACTTGAACCAAACCTAGAAAGGGGCCCAATTAGGGGGACTTAAACCCCCCCCCTAGCATGGGCCCGGGTAGGGGGATTGGAACCTCCTTTTGCATGGGCCCTTTTTAAGGGGGATTTTGGAACCTGCCAGCATGGGAAGTAATTAAACTTAAACCCTTCCTAGCGGGGCCCGTTGGTTTGACTTAAACCCTTGCCTAGCAGGGGCCCAGTAATTTTAAACTTAAAAACTTCCTAGCATGGGGAAATTGGGTTTGACTAAACCCGGCCTAGCAGGGGCCCAAAAGGGGGACTTAAACCCTCCTTTTTTGGGCCAGTAGGTGACTTAAAAAAACCTGCCTGCATGGGCCAGAAATGATTTAAAAACCTCCTAGCAGGGGCCCCCAAAGTAGGGTAAAATTTTTTTAAACCTGCTGAAAATGGGCCGTGGGTTGGTTTAATTTAAAACTTCCCTAGGCCGTTAATTAAAATTTGGGGCACCCTCCACCCCCCAAGGGGCGGGTAGGGACTTAAACCTGCCTAGCATGGGCCATTTAGGGGGGACTTAAACCCCTGCCTAAGCAGGGGCCCAAAAAAAGGGGGACTTAAAAACCCCCCTTTGGGGGGGCCCAAATAGGTAACTTAAACCCCCTGCCTTAAATGGGCCAAAGAGGTAATTTTAAACCTTGCCAAAACTTGGGCCGGGAGGTGACGGGGCCCTCCTTTAAAAATGGGCCCAGTAGGTGACCTAGCCCTCCTGATGGGTTTGATTTGATTTGGGACCTCTAGCATGGGCCGAAGGGTGACGGGGAACCTGACCTAGCATGGGGCCGGCCAGGGTGACAAAAACCCCCCCTGCATGGGAAGTGGTGGATTTAAAAACCTTTCCCTTTCCATGGGAAAGTAGGTAAAACCTAGACCTACCTAGCATGGGCGGGTGAATTTAAACCAACCAAACAGGGGCCCCAGAAAGGGGTTTTTTGGAACCTCCCTTAGAAAAGGGCCACCATGGGTTTTTTCCAAACAGGGGCCTTTTGGTCCCTTAAACCTACCTAGATGGGCCAGAGGTTTTTGGGAACCGCCAAAGAAATGGGCCGAAGGGACTTAAAACCTCCCTAGCGGGGGCCCGGGTTAGGTGACTTAAAACCCCTGCCTAGCAGGGGCCCAGAGGGGGCTTGAAACCTCCCTTTTAGCAGGGGCCATTTAGGTGACTTTTAACCTCCAAAAACATGGGAAAAGTAGGTGACGGGGAACTCCTAAATGGGCCAGTAGGTAAATTTAAAACCTCCTAGCTTGGGCCGTAGGGGGATTTACCAAAACCAAATCCGGGGCCCCAGTTAAGGGATTTGGGAACTCCTTTGCATGGGCCAGGGGGGACGGGAACCTGCCTGGGAGGGGGCCTTTTTGGTGAATTTGCTACCAAAGAAGGGGGATTTGGGGGTTTTACCTTTCCTAGCAGGGGCCGGGGGTACTTAAACCCTGTTTTGGGCTTTTGGGGCCCAGTTGGGAAATTTGGGCCTTTTCAAAGCGGGGAAGAAAGGTGACTTGCCCCTCCCTGGCATGGGCAGGGGTTTGCCTTAAGGTTCCTACCTTTTGGGGCCAAAAGGTGACTTTGGACCTCCTAGCAGGGAAAACCAAAGAAGGTGATTTGGCCTGCCTAGCAGGGACAGTGTGACTTGAACCTCCCTAGAAAGGCCAGAAAGGGGGATTTCGCCAAACCGCCTACCCATGGGCCGGTGGGTTTGGACTTAAACCCTCCTAGCACCCGGGGCCAGTAGGGATTGGTTCCTCCCTTTAGCAGGGCCATTTAAGGTGATTTGGGCCAAACCTAGCATGGGGAAAGTGGTGACTTTTTTAACCCGCAGGGGGCCAGGGGATTTGGGAACCCTCCTGGGGAATGGGCCCCAGAGGTGTTTTTGGACCTCCCCTAGCAGGGAAAAAGAAAAGGTAAATTTTTGGGAGTTTGCCTCCCTTTTGGGCAGTGGGGGATTTTTGGTTTTTCCCTTTGCATGGGCCGGGGTTTGGGGCTTTAAACCTCCCTCCCCCAGGGGCCCGTAGGTTTTTGAAACCTTTCCAAAAGTTTGGGCCATTTGGGTAAACTTTGAACCCCCCTTTTGAAAGGGGGGGCCGGGGGTTAAAGGGGTTTTGTTTTTACCTTACCCAGGGGGGCCAGGTTAGGTGATTTTAACCAAATTTGCATGGGCCAGTAGGTGACTTAAAACCTGCCTACCCATGGGCCCATTTTAAAGGGTGGAATTTGGCCCCTCCAAAAGCAGGGCCAGGGGTTTGACTTAAACCCTTTCTTGCTTGGGCCATTTTGGTATTTGGGAACCTCCCTAGCTTTGGGGCAGTAAAAAAGGAAAAATTTAAACCCTGCCTAGAAATTGGGTTAAACAGGGGGTTTTTGAATTTTTGCCAAGCTTGGGGGGAAAGTAGGTAAATTGGAACTTGCCTAGCAGGGGGCCAGTAGGTGACTTAAAACCTCCCCGGGGGCATGGGCAGGGGGTGACCTTTGAAACCTGTTTTTTAGAATGGGAAAGTGGGTTTTAAAAAACTTAAACCCCCTTTCCTTTTAGCCTTTTTGGGCCGAGGTAGGGGACTTGAATTTCTGCATGGGGCCGTAGGTAAATTTTTGAACCCTGCCTAGCCTGGGTATTTTCGTTTTCTTTTTTTTTTAAAACAGGTAAAACTGGGGGTTTAACCCCTTTTGAAATTAACTGGGGAAGGGTTCCCGATTTTTCCTAAGGTAATTAAACATGGAAAGCATGGAACCAAAAAGGGTTTTAACCCCAGAACCAAATTAAGGATTTTAACCCAGTAAGAAATTTTTGCCTGGTTACCCAGGGGAAGGTTTTTTAAACCCTGATTTTTCCTTTAGGAAAGGGGGGGGGTTTAACCCCCTTGGAAATCAAAAGGAAAGGGCCCACCAAAGACAATTCCCCCAGTTTTAACAAAATGTAAAACCCTGGCTAATTACCCTCAGAGGGGCTCCGGGGTATTTCCCCCAATGAAACATTTTAGGTAACTAACCTGGAATTACCTTAAAAGGTTCTACCCTTAAACCTTTTAAACCTCCAGGAAACCAGTAGGTAAACCCCAAACCCTTGGGCCCACCCAGGGATTAATTACCCAGACCTTCCCCGGTAAAAATGGTAACAAACCTGGATACCTTTAAAAAGGTTTTTTTTACCCGATTTTATCCCTAGGTATAACAGTTAGGTAAACAAACCTGGTTTAAAACCTAGGGGAAGGTTTCTACCCAAAAACCTCCTCCGGGGTATAAAAAAATAGGGAAACCCAAACGGGTTTGTCCCTTGGGAATTAAAATCCGGCCCTACCCCAGGTTAACTTTTAGGTTAACAATTTAATATGCCTTTAAAATTTTAATCCCCCGGGCCAAAACCTCCAGGTATTTTTTAACGAGGTATAAAACCCCTTGGTTTTTTGGGGAAAAGGAAAAAATTCCTACCCCAGAACTACCTCCGGGTATAAAAATAGGTAAAAACCTGGTATACCTCGGGGAAAAGGTTTTCTCCCAAAAGGGACCCCCCTCCAGGGAAAAACACTAGGTAACCCCCCTGGTTAAAAAAAATAAAGGAAAAGAAAACCGGGTTATTTTAAAAAAGGTTTTTAAACATGGGAAAAAAAACCTGGTATCCTCGGGGAAGGTTTTTTACCCGGGCCTTTCCTCCCGGGTATTTTACCTGGAAACAACTGGTTTCCCTTTTTAATAAAGGTCTACCGGGAAATTTACCTGGTTTTAAAATAGGTAAAAATTTGGGTATACCTGGGGGAAAGGTCTCCCCTGACCAAACCCCCCGGTATAAACGAAAGGTTTTTAAAATTTGGTAACCCCCAAAGGTTTTACAACTTCTCCGGGGTTTTAATGAAACGGGAACCCAACCCGGGTATCCCTTGGGGGAAAGGTCCCCCCAGTTCCCTCAAGGTTATAAAAATTCGGTAAAAACCCTTTTATCCCTTAATAAAGGGTTTAAACCCAAAACCTACCTCCGGTTTAAAAAATAGGTAAAAACCCTGGTTTTACCTGGGGAAGGTTACCAAAGCCTACCTCCGGGTAAAAATTGGTAACAGGGGGATACCCTTAAAAAAAGGTTTTCCCAGCCCTTACCCCCGGGTTTATAACGTGGGGGGGGAAAACCCTGGTATCCTCGGGGAAAGGTTTCTCCCCAGCCCTTTCCCTCCGGGTAAAAAACATTGGTAACAACCTGGTATCCCTTTAAAAAGGTCTACCGGGACCTGCTCCAGGTAAAAACATTTAGGAAAAAAAACGGGGTTATCCTTTGGGGGAAGGTCTCCCCAGCCTTTACCCCGGGTTTTAAACAGAGGTAAAAACCCGGGTATACCTAAGGAAAAGGTCAAACCGGGCCCTACCCCAGGTTTAAAAAAATAGGTAAAAAAATTGGTTTCCCTAGGGAAGGTCTACCCGCCCTACCCGGGTTTAAAAACAGTAGGAACAAGAGGGTTATCCTGGGGAAAAGGTTTAAACCAATTACCCAGAAAAATAACGTGGGTTTAACCCACGGGTTCCCTTCGGGGAAAAGGGTTTCTACCCGCCTTTTCCCGGGTATAAAACGGTAAATAAAAAAACAAGGTATCCTTGGGGGAGGTTTCTCCCAAAGCCCTTTAACCCCAGTAAAAAAATAGGTAAAACCGGGAAACCCTCGGGGGAAGGCTACCCAGACCTTTCCCCAAGGTTTAATAACAGTAGGTAAAACCCGGGGTATCCCTGGGGGGTGGTCTACCCAACTTCCCCAAAAGGGTATAACAGGGTTTATAACCCAGGTATACTTGGGGGAAGGGTTCCCCCAAACCTCCCCAAAATTTAAACAGTTGTAAAAAACGGGTATCTAAGGGAAGGTTTTCCCCAGCCCTTCCCAGGTTAAAAACCAAAAAGTAAAAACCCTGGAACCTGGGAAGGCTACCCAGCCCTACCCCGGGGGATAACGTAGGTAAAAACTTTTGGTTCCCTTTAAAAAGGTCTACCCAGACCTCCCACCAGGTAAAACGGGTTAGGTAAAAACCCCAAAGGTATCCTTTAAGGGAAGGTACCCCCGGGGAAACCTCCCCCCACCCGGGTTTTAAACTAGCTAAAAAACCCTTGGTTACCTAAAAGGGAAAGGTTTTTTCCCCCCAAAAAAACCTACCCCGGGGGTTTTTTTAAACCCTGGGTTTAACAACGTTTTTTATCCTGGGGAAAAGGTTAAAAAACCCTTTACCCCCCAAAAGGGGTAAAAAAAGAAAAATAAAAAAGGGTTGGTTTTCCCTTTAAAAAAGGGTTTACCCAGACCTCACCTGGTAAAAAAAGTGGGGTAACAACTTTGGTATACCTGAGGGAATTTTAAACCCAAAACCTACCCCCGGGTAAAAACAGTAGGTAAAAAAAAGGGGTATACCTGAGGGAAGGTTACCCAGCCCTACCACAGGTAAAACAGTAGGAAACAACGAGGTATACCTAGGGAAGGTTGGCTCCCTCCATTTTGGGTTTGGGACATTATCAACAAACAAAAGGTTTAAGTGGTGAACGTATATTTTCACTTGTGAGGCTCAAGCTCCCCCACACTGGCCCTGAAAGGGAAGATAAAAAAAAAGTGAAAAATTTTGATGTTTTAAGTCATTTGTTTTCTCAGGCTGAAATTTATTGCTGTCAAAAAACGGGCCCCTTCCCAAAGGCAGGTGAAATTGAGGTCGGGGAGAATGTACAGAGAACTTTCACTGAAAGTGAAAGTACATTTCAACCCCCCCTTTAAATTACGGGGAAAATTTTGAAGTCCCTTTGGCCTGTTTTCCCTTTTGGAAATTTGGCAGGCGGAAAGATGAAAGGAATTTACTTCGGGAAAAATCCTAGAGAGACGGGTTTCTAATTTTGCACCCCGGAAAAATCATCCTACAAAAAGCATAAAAAAAATCAGCAGGTGCTTAAACCTCCTCCCCCCCCCCCCAATAAAAAGCAGGAGCCCCCCCAGGTTTCACTAAGAGACAACACTATTAAATGTTAGGGGCCAAGCCCGTTCAACTGCCTTTAGGCCCTTTCATAAGGGGGTTACAATTGAACCCCGGCGTCTTTAAGAGGGGGCTGGACAGGGACCTGGATTGCAGGGCTTTGGTTCATACTCGGGTTTTCGTGCGGCCAGAGTAAATGCCCGGACGAACGGCCCTGATCCCCGGAGGGCCTGGTGACGGACCGGGTCTCGGGGGTTGTTTAACCCCCAAAAACGGGCCCTACAGGTTTGACCAAAAACTTGTCTCTCCCCAACTTTAAACAGTCTTAAAAAATCGTTATCTTCTGTTGTCAATAAAACCCCTTTTCATTTTTCTGGTTTTGTGAGTTAATTTTTTCCCGTTTATTCGGGAAATTTCAACTTTATTGCTCAAAGAAGTTTAATCCCAAAGTTTTAGTGTTCAAACAATGTTTTAACAAAGGGGTTCGATACAGTGTTTTAATAGTGGGTTTGAAAATTTTTGTTTTAGTTTCAAAAGCAATTTTTCCTTTCCCTTTTTTGACGTGATTAAGAAGAGAACGAGTGGGGTGTTGTCTCATGGCTCAATTTTTTAAAGAAGCCATTTATTATTTTTTTTGCAAAAATTTGTGGTTTAAGGTGGAAAAAACAGTGTGAGGGCTCTGCCTCCTCCAAACCCCCCCTATAAACCCCAAAAGACGCCATGAAAAAAAAATTAAAATTTACGGATTAAAAAATTTCCCCCCTCCCCACGGTTGAAACCCATGCTATAAAGGGAAAATAGGACGAAAAATTTCTCTTGAATTATTTTGTAATAAAGCAGAGGACAACAGTTTCTGAGCAGGGGCAAAAAAAAAGTTAAAAGGAAACGGGGGTGGGCAGTTCCTTAAAGGGTTTTCTAAAATAACACTAGGGGTGAAAAAAATTTGATAAGAACTAAGATTAAATTTCATGTGTAGGAAGCATAGTTAATATTGCTATATTAAATTTACGAAAAGTTTGTTCTACCCGAAGGGTTCCCTTTTAAATTTAATTACAAAGGAGCGTTTTTTTTAAAGAAATGAAGATAAGTAATCAGGGTTTTTCAAACCTTGGGGAAAAAAAAATATTTGAGGTAGTCAGTCCCTCAGCCCGGAAAAGGTTCAGCTTTTATGGTCTGGGAACGGTATGAAACCCTTTTAGAAAAGAAATCTTAAATACTCCGATGGTTTAGGTGGAAGGGTTTGCGAAGACGTAAGAACAATTAAAAAAGGAGGGAAAAAACGGCCAAGCAAAGGCCCTTTTTGGCCAGAAGGTTCTAGGGGCGTCTAAGTCTTGTCGATGTTTATGGTTTTGTTTTTGGTTTTGGGAAAGAGTTGTTGTTTAAAACTTTTAGGTTTATCCCTTTTTGCCCCGGGGGAAATCTTGTGGGTGACACAGGCCTAATTTAATATCTTGGAAATTCCCATGCTCGTGCAGAAGGCCCGCAAGGGGTTTGGCAGTTTCGGGCACTTGCCCTAAAAAGGGAAAATAAATGTTTTTTCCACATACACTCATCTATCAAAGACCTTTTACGAAAAGCAGCCCCCAAAACCCATATTTTCCACAGCAGGCGTTTCACCATCCGCTGTGGATTTGTCCAAGGGAAAACTTGCAGTCCGTTTGAAGAGCATCTAAAATTTCCCGTGACGGAGAGGGCTTAAGGGCGGGCCCGTGTTTCCCCCAAAGAGACTTTTCCCCGGGGATTTAATGATCTGGAAAAAGAGGACAACCCTTCTCCAAAAAAGGGCCTTAGACGCCGGGCGGTGTCTAAAGCTCGCTAATAGGCCCTCCCCCGAAAAAACAAATAGAAAAGTTAACATTGGGGAAACCCACAAAAAATTTTTGAAAAAATTGCATTTTTTCATACTCAAACCCAAAACAAAGGGACCACCCCCACCCAGGGAAAACAGGAGTCATAATTTATTCATTTGTTTTTCCCGTCCTCATCCCAATAGTATTTCTTCAGGTCACCATTTTAGTCACTCACATCTCACTCCCTCCTTATTTTACTGTCTTTTTTAACCTGTATGTTAGAAGGGGAATTTTTTTTTCTCAGGGGCCCCATAGTATTCTAAAAAATTTTGTCCTTAGTTTTTGCCTTTTCTTTTTTTTTTACACCAACCCGTCGGTATTCCTTTCCCAAGGGGTTTTTACCCTAATTCTATTTATTTTTTGTGCAAAGTCCCACTCAAATCCAATTTCCCTTTTAATCATGTATTTATCCAACATAAATTTGAAAAAACCCCCAAAATTTTAGGTTTAACCCACCCTATGGGTAAACTGTTCCCCTATCCCCTACCCCTTTTTTCCCAAATAATATTTTCACCATCGTCTCTAAAAATTTAACTTTTCTAATTTGAATCCCAAATTTTTGTGGGTTTTTTTTTAGAGGGATATCCCAAACATTATTTTTTATTTTTTTTGTTTTAATTTCCAAATTCCCTTTTTACATTTGATATGTCTCCCCCCCCCTTTTTTGTCTTCAAATGAAAAGTAATTTTAAAGGGGCTTCAATTTTTCCCCTTTTTTTTAAAAAGAAATTTTTATGTTTTGGAATTTAAATTAGTCCCTTCTCGCTGAATGTTTTCTAACGAAATTTTTTCCATTTTAATATGGAGACCCGAACTGAGTGCATAAACTAGGTGAGGCCTTACCCAATGGGTGTATAAAGTGGCCCGTATGACCCCTGGACTTCTGTTGCTTTTTTTCCCTTTTGATATTTAAAACCCAATAATTTTATTTGCCTTATTTCATACGGGTTAGACATTGCCGGTTTGGTTTTAAAGGGTTTCTGCTTTTAAAAACCCCCCCAAATCTTTTTTGCCCTTCTGTATGGCTAGTTTTACATTTTAAGCTGATAGGGTGCAAGGTTTTTGAACATTCCCGGATTCGGAATTTGCATTTATCTTTTAAATGAAAATTCATCTTCCACTTTTTGAAGAAGAATTTAGTTTGTCTAAAAACCCCCTGAAGTTCTGCGAATCTTTCGTTGATTTGATTACCCTACCCATCTTGGGTCATCAGCGAATTTGCAATATAAATAGCAGTTCTCTCGTCAAGGCCCCTTAAAATTTTATATTTATAAACAAAAAATGGGCCCAAAAAATTTTCCCTTTTGGAACCCCCAAATTGTTACAGATCTCCACTCAGAATTTTCCCCATTTATGAAAACTCTTTTGTTCCTATTGGTGAACCTTTACTTGATTCAAGGGCAACACTTTCCCCCCAGTTTCCCGAGCTGCCACTTTAATTTTAAAAGTCTCTGGTGCGGTATCATTCAAAGCCTTACTAAACTCCCAAAAAAAAAATATCGAATTCTTTTTTTGTGGTCAACGGCTTCAAAAGCTTTAAAGGGAAAAAATTGTAAAAATTTGTTAAGCAGGGGCGGCCTCTCGTGAATCCATTTGAGTTTCAAATTTAAAAAGATTTTTCGTTAAAACAAGGGTGGCTCTAATAAAATTTTCCCCCAATTGAGGTTAGGCTTTCCCGGGCGTTTAAATTTTACGGGAACGGACTTTTTCGTGCTTTAAAAAGAAAAAATTTCCTGGTCATCTTCCAAATTTCAGATACTAATTTTACGAGATAAAATTTAAAAATTTCATTTAATGGTTTTAAAAAGTTCCATTTTGCATTCCCTTAAAAACCCCTTTTAAAAAAAAATAAACAGGGGCCCCGCGATTTATTTTGCTTCACTCGGTCTATTTGGTTTTTTAACCATTTAAATAAATGAATGATGTTACATTAAATTTTTTTTTCCTCAAGGGCCCCCTACAAAAAATTTATTTTCTGGGGTTTTTTGTTAGTGTCTTCCTGTGTAAAAAACCCAGAAGAAAATAATTATTTTTAAAAATTTGAGCACCTTTTCCCTTCGTCTTGTCATAAGTTTTTCCAGAGTATTTTTAAGGGGACCCTTTTTTTCTCTAACTTTTGTTTTATTCCTGGAGTTTTTTCCCGGGGGAGAGTTCCCGGGGGTAACCCCCCGGCGGCCCCGGGCGGGACCAGGCCTCCTGGTGGTTTGGCCCGATCAAACCCGGCTGTTGCTGCTGGCCCGCCCCCAAACCAAAAGTAAAGAGCCACAGCCCGGCCCGTCAGGAAACCGCTTTAAAGGGCTTGTCCCGGCCCGTTTTAAAAATCCAGGGGTCTGTTTTTGGAAACCCCCTTTTGTATGCTGGGGGCAGTTTAACAGTTTTCGGGGGCCCCCGGGCACTTATTGTAAAGGTCTCTTAAAGTGCTAGTGACACCCCTGTTTTCATTTGGGGGGGTGGTTTTCATCGTTGCCAATTTTTTTGCTTTCGTAGTGAGTGATTTTCGTGTGCCAAAATTCGGTTTTAGGGCCCCCTTTGGATTTTTCCCGGTGTATATAAACATGTATCTCTCCCCCTTGCCTGCGTTAGGGAATACCGGGTTTAGGAACCCCAAGCGCTCCCAGTAACCCGAGGTGTTTTATCTCCCTTATGCGGGGCCGTGAAGGTTCTTGTTCATTTTTTTAGGTCAAATAATTTACCTGCCCTTGGGAAAAGGGGTGTTTTGTGGTGCCGCAATTTCTAGTAATTGAACAAATGACCTGAAAAAGTGTCATCATGGGCTTTTACCTCCCCTAGTTTTGAAGGTTCTCATTTTTCCATCCCGTCATTTTTCTGGAGCGATTGATCAATGGTTTTTGGTCCCTTTAAGGTGGTTTCCCCGACATGATCCTTCCCCGGTCTTTGCGTTGGTGTTTCCCCCCCCTATTTTGTGGCCAAAAATTTTTTTTTGTACTCTGATGAAGAATTTTAAATTTTCCCCGTGTTTACCCAAAACGAGTAATTTTAAATTTTAAACGTTGAACTTCATAAATTTTTTTTTTGCAGGCCCCCCCTGAAATGGTTTGGGTTTATGTCCGCTGGAGTTTTCAGGGGTCTGCAATGGAAAAAACTCTGTCATGCAGAAATTTGGGTGTCATCTGCCCAAAAGGAAAGGGCAAGGTGCTGTGGCGACCCTTGTCTTTGTCCCAAAATTGGGATGAGGAACAAGGGTGGGAGCGGTACTGTGCCTTGTGGGAAAAAGGCCTTTTACCCGGGCCCCGCTCGGCTTTCTCTGTTGACTTTTACTTTTGTGTTCTGTTTGTGAGGAAAATTTTTAAATCCATTTGACCGATTTTTTTCCGTTATTCCTTTAGCAAAGGGATTTTTTTGCGTATTTTTCGCCCCTGGTCAAATTGTTTGAAGGCTTTTTTCAAAAATCTTTTATATATTACTCTGCATTCTTTTTTTCTTTAGTGCAACTAGGGCCCTTTTCGTAGTGAAACCAATTTGTTGAGACCCGGGAAGGGGGCGACCCGTTCTAAACCCCTGTTGCCCTGGGTTGTGTAAATGGGGGTTTTTGATGGGTGGTGATCTTGCTTCTTAGGGGCCTTTTCAAAAATTTTTTTGGTTTTGGATGTTAGTGCTATTGGTCTGTAGTTTTTTTGCTGTTGCTTTTCTGGCCCCCTTTGGGGGGGGTGGGGCTATGTCTGTTGTTTTTAGTAACTGTGGGGCGGGCCCCGTGTCCTTTCTCCTCTCCATGGAAAGGAAAAAAGGGTCCCTAAAAGGGGCTTCTTGCGTTCTTGTTTAAAAACGGGGGGTTTTAAAGAGTTTGGCCTGGGGGAGTGGGGAAAGGGGGATGTCTTTTATCGCCCGTTTGAAGTTATTTGGGGTCAGGATAACATCGGATAGGCTTGTGTTAATCAAATTTTGTGGCTCTCTCATAAAAAATTCATTTTGATCTTCGACTCTCAGTCTGGTTAGCGGCTTGCTAAAAACTGAGTCATATTGGGACTTGAGTAGCTCACTCATTTCCTTGCTGTCATCTGTGTAGGACCCATCTTGTTTAAGTAGGGGCCCAATACTGGACTTTTGTTCTCGACTTTGATTTAGCATAGGAGAAGAAATACTTTTTGTTTCTTTCGATTTCATTTATGGCTTTTAGTTCTTCCCGCGATTCCTGACTCCTATAAGATTCGTTTAGCTTAAGTTCGATGCTTGCTATTTCTCTGACCAGTGTCTCCCTACGCATTTCAGATATATTGACCTCTTTTAGCCGCTTTGTTATTCTTTTCCGTCGCCTGTAAAGGGAGCGCCTGTCTCTTTCTATTTTACATCTAATCCTCCTTTTTCTTAGAGGAATAAGCCTTGTGCATACATCGAGTGCCAACAAGTTAATCTGTTCTAGGCATAAGTTGGGGTCTGTGCTGCTTAGTATATCTTCCCAGCTTATATCGGTTAGGACTTGGTTTACTTGGTCCCACTTTATGTTTTTGTTATTGAAGTTGAATTTGGTGAATGCTCCCTCGTGACTAGTCTCATTATGTCGGTCTGGGGCTCCACGCATACATGTCTGATCTTCAATTATGTTGTGATCTGAGTATATTGTTTTTAATATGGTGACATTTCTTATCAGATCATCATTGTTAGTGAAGATGAGGTCTAGTGTATTCTCCAGTCTAGTAGGCTCTATTATTTGCTGGTTTAAATTGAATTTTGTGCAGAGATTTAAAAGCTCGTGTGAGTGTGAGTTTTCATCAGAGCTGCCTCCTGGTGTTATTACTGCAACAATATTATTTGCTATATTCCTCCATTTTAGGTGCCTTAAGTTGAAATCCCCCAGGAGCAAGATGTTGGGTGCAGGAGCTGGAAGATTTTCCAGACAGTGGTCAATTTTTAACAGCTGTTCCTGGAATTGCTGGGATGTTGCATCCGGAGGCTTGTAGACTACCACAATTACTAGGTTTTGGTTCTCGACCTTTACTGCTAAAACTTCCACTACATCATTTGAGGCATTAAGCAGTTCTGTGCAAACAAGTGACTCTGCAATGTACAGGCCAAACCCCCCCCCCCTTTTGCCTGTTCACTCTGTCACATCTGTATAGGTTGTAACCTGGGATCCATATTTCGTTGTCCAAGTGATCCTTTATGTGGGTCTCAGTGAAAGCCGCGAACATTGCCTTTGCCTCTGCAAGCAGTCCACGGATGAAAGGTATTTTGTTGTTTGTTGCTGGCTTTAGACCCTTTATATTTGCAAAGAAGAATGTCATCGGACTGGTGGTATTGTTGGTACTGGGGGGGGATTTTTTTTCCGGCATTAGTATCTGTATCTGTTTACCTGGAGTTTACCTGGAGAGAGTTTCGGGGGTCAACGCCCCCGCGGCCCGGTCTGTGACCAGGCCTCCTGGTGGATCAGCCCCTGATCAACCAGGCTGTTGCTGCTGGCTGCACGCAAACCAACGTACGAGCCACAGCCCGGCTGATCAGGAACTGACTTTAGGTGCTTGTCCAGTGCCAGCTTGAAGACTGCCAGGGGTCTGTTGGTAATCCCCCTTATGTGTGCTGGGAGGCAGTTGAACAGTCTCGGGCCCCTGACACTTATTGTATGGCCTCTTAACGTGCTAGTGACACCCCTGCTTTTCATTGGGGGGATGGTGCATCGTCTGCCAAGTCTTTTGCTTCGTAGTGAGTGATTTTCGTGTGCAAGTTCGGTACTAGTCCCTCTAGGATTTTCCAGGTGTATATAATCATGTATCTCTCCCCTCCTGCGTTCCAGGGAATACAGGTTTAGAAACCTCAAGCGCTCCCAGTAATTGAGGTGTTTTATCTCCGTTATGCGCGCCGTGAAAGTTCTCTGTACATTTTCTAGGTCGGCAATTTCACCTGCCTTGAAAGGTGCTGTTAGAGTGCAGCAATATTCCAGCCTAGATAGAACAAGTGACCTGAAGAGTGTCATCATGGGCTTGGCCTCCCTAGTTTTGAAGGTTCTCATTATCCATCCTGTCATTTTTCTAGCAGATGCGATTGATACAATGTTATGGTCCTTGAAGGTGAGATCCTCCGACATAATCACTCCCAGGTCTTTGACGTTGGTGTTTCGCTCTATTTTGTGGCCAGAATTTGTTTTGTACTCTGATGAAGATTTAATTTCCTCATGTTTACCATATCTGAGTAATTGAAATTTCTCATCGTTGAACTTCATATTGTTTTCCGCAGCCCACTGAAAGATTTGGTTGATGTCCGCCTGGAGCCTTGCAGTGTCTGCAATGGAAGACACTGTCATGCAGATTTCGGGTGTCATCTGCAAAGGAAGACACGGTGCTGTGGCTGACATCCTTGTCTATGTCGGATATGAGGATGAGGAACAAGATGGGAGCTAGTACTGTGCCTTGTGGAACAGAGCTTTTCACCGTAGCTGCCTCGGACTTTACTCTGTTGACGACTACTCTCTGTGTTCTGTTAGTGAGGAAATTATAGATCCATCGACCGACTTTCCTGTTATTCCTTTAGCACGCATTTTGTGCGCTATTACGCCGTGGTCACACTTGTCGAAGGCTTTTGCAAAGTCTGTATATATTACATCTGCATTCTTTTTGTCTTCTAGTGCATTTAGGACCTTGTCGTAGTGATCCAATAGTTGAGACAGACAGGAGCGACCTGTTCTAAACCCATGTTGCCCTGGGTTGTGTAACTGATGGGTTTCTAGATGGGTGGTGATCTTGCTTCTTAGGACCCTTTCAAAGATTTTTATGATATGGGATGTTAGTGCTATTGGTCTGTAGTTCTTTGCTATTGCTTTACTGCCCCTTTGTGGAGTGGGGCTATTCTGTTGTTTTTTGTACTGAGGCGACCCCGGGTCCATGCCCCCTCTCCATAGGATGGAAAAGGCTGTGATAGGGGCTTTTGCATTTCTTGATGAACACGAGTTCCATGAGTCGGGCCCCTGGGCAGAGTGCAGGGGCATGTCATTTATGCCTGTTCGAATCATTTGGCGTCAGGATAAATCGGAAGGTTGTGTTAATCAAATTTTGGGCCCTTTTCCATAAAAATTAATTTTGATCTTCGACCTCATTTGGGTTGCGGCTTGCTAAAATGAGTCATATTTGGACTTGGTAGCTCATTCATTTCCTTGCTGTCATCTGTGTAGGCCCATCTTTTTTAAAGTGGGGGCCCAATACTTTGGGTTTCTTTCGATTTCATTTTGGCTTTTAGTTTTCCGCGATTCCTGACCCCAAAAGGATTCTTTTGCTTAATTTCGATGTTTGTATTCTTACCAGTGCTCCTACCTTTTTCAATATATTGACCTCTTTTAGCCGCTCTGTTATTTTTTTTTCCGTCGCCGTAAAGGAGGCCTGTCTCTTTCTATTTTACATCACCCCCCTTTTTTTTGGGAAAAAAGCCTTGGCATACATCGAGTGCCACCGATTAATCTTTTAGGCATAATTGGGGGTCTGTGTTGCTTAGTTATCTTCGGTTAGGACTTGGTTTTTCTTGGGCCCCTTTATGTTTTTGTTTATTTAATTGATTTGGGGATTGCTCCCTGTGATAGTCTCATTTTTTCGGTCTGGGGCCCACGCATACATGTCTGAACCTCAATTATGTTGTGATTTTTGGGATATTGTTTTTGTATGGTGACTTTCTTATAGTCATCTTGTTAGTGAAATGGGGCTAGTGTTTCTCCAGTCTAGTAGGCTCTATTTTTGCTGGTTTTAAATTGAATTTTGTGCAAGATTTAAAAGCTCTGTGAGTGTGAGTTTTCACAGAGCGCCTCCTGGTGTTTTTACTCAACAATATTATTTCTATATTCCCCCTTTTAGGTGCCTTAAGTTGAAATCCCCAGGAGCAAGGTTGGGTGCAGGAGCTGGAAGTTTTTTCCAGACAGTGGTCAATTTTTAACAGCTTTTCCCTTTTAATTGCTGGGATTTTGCACCCGGGAGGCTTGTAGACTACCACAATGACTAGGTTTTGGTTCTCGACCTTTACTGCTAAAACTCCACTACATCATTTTAGGCATTAAGCAGTTCTGTGCAAACAAGTGCTCTGCAATGAAACAGGCCAAACCCCCCCCCCTTTTGCCTGTTCACTCTGTCACATCTGTATAGGTTGTAACCTGGGATCCATATTTCGTTGTCCAAGTGACCCTTTATGTGGGTTCTCAGTGAAAGGCCGCGAACATTGCCTTTGCCTCGCAAGCAGTCCACGGATGAAAGGTATTTTGTTGTTTTGTTGCTGGCTTTAAAACCTGTATATTTGAAAAGAAGAATGTTATCGGACTGGTGGTATTGTTGGTACTGGGGGGGATTTTTTTTCCGGCATTAGTATCTGTATCTTTTGGGTTTGGAGGGGGAGGCCATCGACTGTGGTTCCACTCCAGAATGACTGGATTTGGTGTACGATTTCTGCCATTTCCTGCCAGTTTTTTTTTCCTTCCTGGCACTAAAAAACCTCTCCCTCTTGAGGGGCTGTGGCTACCCGGTTTTCCCATGGCCTGGATGTTTTGTATCTTTTTGTCCCCTTTAGATGGTATCCCTGGCAATTTAAGTTATAGCACAGTCTTTCCTGTACTGAAGAGGTACACTTTTTCAGGGTGAAAAAGCTTACAGGAAGGGAGTTTGCATTTTCCTGTTGTCATATGGGCATGGCATTTTCTAGGGTGTCATAGTTGCATGTCCCATCTGTTTTTCCAGATTTCCCATGCCAGCAGATACCAAGTGCATAGTTTGTGCACAGGCTTGGTTTTCCGCTTGCCTTGGGTTTCTGTGACTGTATTCCCTGTTGGTGCATTTTTCCCCTGTCTTACTTCTATCATCCCTAGCACCAAACAATGGAGCTCCCACCAGTTGTTTTTGGTAATTTATCCTCAGTATTGCTATTGGAGCCCTCTTGTTTGCTATTTCCTGGGGTATTTCTAGTTTGCAATATTGGTTTTATCTTATTTTTTGACTACACTTTTTTCCCCTACTATGGCTCCTGTCCCCTATGAGGTCATTTATATGTATTCCTTCCTGCGTATAATTCCCGATACCTGGAAAAATTCTCCACTTCACCTTACTGTCTCCCAGGACAGCACCTCCAGCTTCACCATTACTGTCTCCCAGGACAGTATCTCCAGCTTCACCATTACTGTCTCCCAGGACAGTATCTCCAGCTTCACCATTTCTGTCTCCCAGGAAGCACCTCCCGTTTCACCATTACTGTCTCCCGGACAGCACTATCAGCCCCACATTTACTGACTACCTGGACATCACCCTCCAGCCTTACAGTTTGTGACTACATGGCCAGTATCAAGGGCAGTTTCCATTCAGCCCAGACTTTTTATGTTCCCATTTTGTTGTAGAAAGCTTCCAGGTTTTCTATGAAAGCAGCTTTGATGTTGTCCCTTTTAATACCCTTGTGATTTTAGTCCACAGATTTTCCTCATTTGGGCATACCCAAAAACACTTCTCTGTTTTAATACTGCTTGTAGCTAGTTCTGGGGATATCTGCACAAGGGGCGTGACACCAATTTCCACAAAAATGACAATTTATCCATGTGGAAGCCCGTTTGTTTGACTGACCACAGACTACACACAGCTTCATAATGATTTGAAGGGGTTTATTTACTGCAATTTACTACAACCTCTTGAATATTCTATTAATAACTCCTTAAATGAAGCTCTAGCTATTTGTATTTCTGTTTCTAACTGTTTTGTATATTGGACAGCTTACCGTCACGTTCCTGATTTTTAATGTTTGGGGTTTATAAGGGCGCCTACAACCCCATCCGTTTACCCGTCTGCTTTATTGTCCAAAAGAAACCGTTTTTAAAAACCCGTCCCGGGTTCGGACCAGTCAAGGTTTGGACCCGTCAAGGGTTCGGACCAGTCGATCTGATCTGATCAGTGGGTCACTTATTTAAACATACTGGTCGGTGATTTGAGCTAGCACATGAAGGCTCTCTGGAAATTATCTACCCCAGTAATATGTGATTTTGACTGATACAAAAGTATAACTTGCGTGTTTAAGAAAATCGGTGACTGCTGGCACTCCTACAATGACGAACGGTCGACCTCCACCCTTGTTTATCAATCGCTGTATCTAGCTTTTCTATTTTTTTTTTTTTTTTTTTTTCCGTCACCACCACAATAAATGCAATATTATCACTATAGTTGACTGGTGCAAATTTTGGAGGAAGGACGCTTTTCTGTGGTAATAATTTCTTCTCGTTGTGTATATTGCGACCGCTGGTAACTACAGGGGTTTTATTTGAAATTCACAGTAAAAGTCTGGTAATTCAAGAAAAAAAAACTAATGAAAGTCCCCTCCATTCCACTAAGTACCATTATAATACTGGTTAGTTGCTACTACAACACTGTATTCTGCTATTCACTGGTATCACTAGATTATATGCGAGTACACTAGCAGGCCAGGAAGATTATTAAAACAGCTGACCTGTGGTAAGTTTCTGGCGACTTCTGGCACCTGCCTCTATAGGCTTATCACTTCATTTACAAATTCACCTGTTTTCAAATGACACTTTAGCCTTTATCATCAATATACTAGGGAGCCACTGTAGTATACACTATACACTATGTATACTCAATGTTATCAGGGAGACTTTCTTTCCTCTGACACGAAAAGTTCAATGGTTTGGAGTGGAGGCCATCGACTGTGGTTCCACTCCAGGAATTACTGGATTTGGTGTACGATTTCTGCCGTTTCCTGCCAGTTTTTTTTCCTTCCTGGCACTAAAAAACCTCTCCCTCTTGAGTGGCTGTGGCTACCCAGGTTTTCCCATGGCCTGGATGTTTTGTATCCTTTTTCCCCTTTGATGGTGTGCCTGGCAATTAAGTATAGCACGTCTTTCCTTACTGAGAGGTACACAGTTCCAGGTGAAAAAGCTTACAGAAGGAGTTTGCATTTTCCCCTTTGTCATATGGGGTGGCATTTTTCTAGGGTGGTCATAGTTGCACGTCCCGTCTGGTTTTTCCCAGATTTCCCATGCCTGCAGATACCAAGTGGGGTAGTAGTACAGGGCTTGGTTTGTTTGCCTTTGGTTTCTGTGACTGTATTCCCTGTTGGTGCATGTTTCCCTGTTTTTCCTATCCTCACTAGCACCAACAATGGAGCTCCACCAGTTGTTTTTTTGGTAATATTCCTCACTATTGCAATGGAGTCCCTTGTTTGCTATTTCCTGTGGTATTTTCTAGTTTGCATTATTGGTTTTATCTTATCTTTAACTACACTTGTTTCCCTACTACGGCTCCTGTCCCTATGAGGTCATTTATATGTATTCCTTCCCGCGTATAATTCCCGACTACATGGACAAAATTCTCCAGCTTCACCATTGCTGTCTCCAGGACAGCACCTCCAGCTTCACCATTACTGTCTCCCAGGACAGCACCTCCCCGCTTCACCATTACTGTCTCCCAGGAC
>NC_069497.1:4624915-4640810 GCF_026875155.1 Cherax quadricarinatus
CCTTTCTGCTTTTTCTTTTTTGTTTACTTTTAAAGGTCTGGAAGTATCATCATTTCATCCCCTGCGAAATTGTTTCCTCTATGACAGTTACCATTTTTCCCAGTGATGATATCTGGTGTAAGACTACAACAAAAAAAAATTCCTCGTTTATTTTTCCCCCTTATAGCTTATGAAAGAGCAAATATTCACTACAAAGTCAGAAGTTCAAAATAGATCACAAACACAAGGCTAAAGTTCATGAACCCCCTCCAACCATACTAAACCCCAGATCACCCCATAAATACGAACCTCCCCCCAAAAACAAAATCAGGCCCTCTTGTATGTGTGTTAATAATATGGTACATAAAATGATAAAGGATGGTGAGGCGGGTTTTACCCCTTTATCACAAATTACAAAGATGAAAAGAGAAGGGAAAGAGAGAGAGAGAGAGAGGGGGAGAGGAGAGAGAGAGAGAGAGCAAAGTAGGTAAATTGAGTAAAATTAGTTCTTCATACATCATTTTTAAAACAAAGGTTCAGATTCATGATAACTTCCACTTAGTTATTCAGGCTACTCCCACCAAATGTACCTCACTGAAATAATAATATAGCAACATCACAAGAATGCTGAAGAAAACCTGGGAAAACCCCAAGGGAAATAAGTCCTCTGTCTGACTTTTTTGGGGTTACCTGGTTCTTACACATAGTGCATGTAGTAATTCTATGTAACTGTATTGTGTATCCTGAAATAAATTACTTATTATTATTACTACTTACCCCCCAAATTTCAGTGAGAAATTAAAGACTAATAACAAACAAAAATGAATAAGCACACCTTCTCTTAGTGGAGACTTCAACATAACCTTGGCATACTTTCAGTTTGCCTGTAATGATTTTACAACAATATAACCACACTCTCTCCCAAAAACTAAACCCAAACCCGGCTCCCTGAACAATGCAACCATAAAAGACCACTATGGACCAATAAATAGCCCCCCTTAAATCAGGATAATCACAGATACACTACAGACCACTACCCTCCTTTCCTCCTGACAAACATTATAAACCACTACTTGAATAAAAAAGTCTCATTTAGACCCCTGACGAGGCCTCGAAAGGAAGTTCACAGTGACCTAGAGACTTTGTTTGGGCTACAGAATTTCCAAGGCCAAGGGTATTGATGACTGGACAGACATTTTTCTTAACAAATTATTAGACTTTACAACAAACATTGCCTATAAAAACAAAACAGATCACAAACAAACGTTTGGTTGCCCAGGGCAACAGACCATTCTGAAACCCATTGACAAAAAACCAATAGAAAAGAAAATATAAAAGGGGCTTAATACACAAAGATACCTTAAACACTATTATCAGCCCCTACCAAAGTAAAAAAGAAAGCCAAAAAACTATACTACTCCAGTAGATTCACAGACACTGAGGAGTAAAAAAAAGCCCTGGAAAAACTCTCTCAATTCTGGGGACCCACAAGTGAAAAACCAAGAATATTGACCAAAAACAAAACCTAATAAAACACCACTACATCCCACTGACAAGAACAAGATAAACACTTCTTCTCAAACATGGGATCAAATCTCCCCAGTAAAACCCCAAATCCCAATCCCATGCCGGGGACTACCTAAGGGGAAATTTTCCCCAAATTTCCCTTTTCTACTTGCCCCAACTGACCCCACGGAAGTCTTTGAGTTAAAAAGTCATTTAAAAAATTTAACCCGGGGGAATTTTTTTCTCATGCCCCACCTTACTTTTAAAGGAGGGCCCATGCCCTTTTGCATGCAATTTCATTATTTTTTAACAAGTCCTAAGACTAGCACCTTCCCGAAACTACTCAAATGGCAAGGGTTTCACCAAAACATAAAGTGGTGACCCCCATACTTAAACAACTATGGCCAAAATCTAACTTACCATTGTACCAAAAAACTTTGAGAAAAATCAGACAGGAGACTGTATTCATTTATAACGGGTCAAAAAATCTCAACCCTGCCAATTTGGATTCAGGAAAAAAAAAAAGCACTAATGATGCATCATAAAAAATGTAGTTTTCTTACACAGCTTGGAAAAAAAGGAAATCCACTAGGAATTTTTTTTGACCTAAGAAAAGCTTTTGACCGTAGACCGACATCCCACTCCACAAACTTGATAATTAGGTATAAGAGGCCAGCGTTTTCTTATTTTAAAACTTACATTTTTTAATAGGGATCGGGACTACCATTAAAGAACGCATCGCAACACGGCCCCCTTGATACTGGAGTTCCGCGGGAAGTGTCCCTTTGGGCCCTGCTTTCCTCATATACATCAATGACCTTCCAAAAGTATCCCCCACCTGAAACCCATTCTCTTTGCTGATGACACGATTTATGCACTCTCCCCTAAACTTGCCCCCCTCAACCCTTGTGAATGAGGAGCTGATTAAAATATCGACTTGGATGACAGCCAATAAATTACGCTTAACACTGACAAAACCTACTTATTATTTTTTGGTAGCAGGCAGGAGATGCACAAATTAACTTTAAAGATTGACAACACTCAAATTACCAGAAAATATTGGGGAAAATTCCTAGGCTTATCCCTTGACAACAACCTGAATTTCAGCACCCATATCCAATATAACCAAAAAAAAGTATCCAAAACGGTTGGGATCCTCCCCAAGATACGATATACGTGCCGAAAAAGCCCTTCTCACACTATACCACCACTTTTTTTCCCATACCTCCCCTATGCTATTTGGGGTTTGGGGGGATCAACTGCAGCAAACACCTAAACCCAAAATAGTAACCCAACAAAAAGCGCAGTAAGAATAATCACAAAAAATCCCATCCCTGGAAACCCCCCCCCCCCTCTTATAAACTAAACTTACTCCCATTCAGTACATCCACATTATATTGCAATCACATCTACGGGGCCCTTTAAAAAACTCTAATATCAACCTTGACCAAAAAACGTTTCTTGATAGTTGTGACAGAACCACAGGCATAACACCGACACAAACATCCTACGACTTCCCCGTGTCCGACAAAAACCTTTACAAAAATTAATTTATGTAAAAAGGCCCCAAAAATTGGAATCCCCTCCCTGAGAACTCTAAATGCAGACACATTCATCACCTTCAAAACTCCCTTTTAAAAAAACATCTTACTCCCTGATACCCCCCGTCAACTAACTACATAAATTCCACCTGGGGGTTCACATTAACTCACTCATTTTTGACCATAAACAGAAATTTTAATCTCAATCTAAAATAATGAACCCCGTGTATCCAAACTGAAAGTATTACGTCCCAAAAACAAAAGCTTCACATTGCTAAACTCAAAAAACTAGTATTTGTATTAGCCATAATACCAACTTACCTCATAATTTGAATTTTTACAATTTAAAAATAAAAAAAGTATGCTCGAAATGCCTACCATGCTAAGCATTTAGTGGTACATCTGTAATCACAATTTTACACAAAAACCACCAAAAACCCAAAAATTTTCGAAATCGCATTGAAACCTTATGGGAAAATAAACTTTGAACCATGATTGTAAACAGTATTACTAAAAAAAAAACAACAACAGGTAATGTTTTTTTTTTCAATGACAATGGATAAATCACTGTGGGGGGACTTGCTTGGTTCCCTCCTGGGTAACTCACACTTACAAGAAATAGTATGCAAGCATAAGGTGCGTGTAGATAGATGACCAGTACCTAAACAAATTTACTTACACACGCGTTACTAGTATGAGAAGGTTTCCAAGCACACCATGGGTTCACTTTTTTCACTTAGAAAATACTTTTGATGAAATATAGGGGAGAGGGTACACCCGGGGCGAATAAACACTCTCAACTTTCAAAGTCACACACTAGGCCCGTTCTGGAAGGTATCAGCTTTTAAGTGTTTATTATGTTTCAGTGCGGTCTGCAGTCATTAAAATTGGTGTATCAAAGTTAAACACTACAATCCCCTTGATCAAAAAGCTAAAACAATTTACAAATGTATAACTAGAAGTATAATGATTTCAAAATTGTTACTATTACATTTTAATAGGGGCTAGACCCACTAGAGAGGGCAAGGGAAAATAGATGTTAAAAAGGTGATCTTGCTTAACACAGTTTAAAGGTAAAACCCAATTACTCAAGAAAGTTTTCATGAAACTGAAAATTTGCAGCAGTAAGCTTGTTTACAGAAAATACAAAGCATAAGTTACACACTCACACCACAGATGAACACTGCAATTTGAAATATTACTGGGAATTTAGCAGTAAAGTTTCAGTCTGAACGAGAAAATGTATTAGAAAACACAGCAATGACACTAGGACAAGCAATTTAATTATGGAACCGTATTTAATAGTTCAGTTACACTGAGCAGAGCATGTGTTACACTGATTTATCAAATGTAAGGAGTCGATGCACTGAAGCACACTCTGAGCCTTTTAAAGTCTTAATACAGGCTTACAAATGACAATTAACTGTTGGGGAAAGCAGCACTTAACACTTCTAGCACACGTATGACAGATGATTGTTCACTGTGTACAAGCCAATCACCACAAACTTACTATGTTTATAAGTGAACCTCTGGCATGTCCCACTCAAAATGTCAGCACTGCAATGCTCGTCAAATTGTTCTCAAGCCACTACAGGAAACACTGGTATGCCAGCAGCACTGCAGAACGTATACACAGACATGCTGGGCCTAGGACAGCTATAACTGCAGGCTCCCTTTTCTTGTTCTGGCTAGCTTTTAGTGCTCCCCTCAAGCTTTTTGACTGTGCTCGCCAAGCCCGCGCCGTAACCAGAATAGGGTGGGCTTTTTATTCCCTTTGTAACTTGCCATATTGTGCCAGATTACCGGGAGTTCATTCCCTTTTGTAACTAGTTCAGCTATCTAATTTGGGTCCAGTCATGGCCCCCTTATGTACCTTTGAATCTTTTGACTATGCCCACAGGTGGGTATGGGGGCATAAAAAAGATATTAAAACTAAACTAAAAATTCAATGATGTTTCCCCATTGTATTTTGTATGTAAATTAAAGGGAAATATTTTGTAGTTAATAAAACTTAAATTTTGTAAATAAATAAAGAACCGTGAGAAAGGTGGGGCGCCGGGAGAAGGGGGAGACGTATTTTTTTAAACTGGGCAAAGGCATGATTTAAATGTGCAAAAATTTCGTCGTCTGGAGGTTAAATTGGGGTCGAAAACCTCCAATGGGAGAAAAGAAATTTTGGGAAATTGCAGCCCTGCAAACAAAAAAAGGTGAGTGAACAGGTCAGGGAAACCCAGCTAAATAGTTATATATTTATTTTGAAATTCGGGCCCGTATTTTTTTTTCATTTTTAGGCAGGGGGTTTGTGTATGACACACCAAGTGATTTCCCGACAAATTTGGGGAGTGTTAATGAAAAAGAATAATTCCCTTTGTTACCATTTACTGGAGTATTTATGAGGTTCGTCCAGATCTTTTTAAAAATTTTCCCATAGTTCCCCGTTGGTCCTTGTTTGTCCGGAGAATTGTGAAGTCTTTAATTTAGTAATTTAAATTTACTTAAAAATTTTAAAAAGTGACGACAGAAGGAGGTGGATGTTAGCCACAAATTTACTTAATGTGTGGGGTTTTAAATTATAAATTTTAAAAATTTTGCAACTCGAGTGTAGCTAGAATTATATTTAAAAGTGTATTTAAAATTTTTATTTAATTTCATTACATTGTAATTGCTAAGCCAAGTGTAGCTAGATAAAATTTTAAATTTCCTTTAAAAAGTGCATAATTTAACACATAATGGTTATTAATTAAGTTGAAATTTAATAAATTGCACCATGGGTGAAAATGAGGAAATTAATGGAATTTAGAAAAAAGAAATCATATTGCAGGCTAGAAAGTTCCCTGTATCAAAGGCATACATAAATGTTTTGAAACAATGAAACGGAAACTGTGAATACTGATGATCTAAAATTTTGTATTTAGATAAAATTATATTACAAAAATAATATAAATTTTTTACAAAAAAATATGAAGGTGATTTGTTAGAAAATTGTGCGATGAGACAGAAAAGGTCTAGTTTAAACCCATATTTAAATTAGAAGAAAAAGTTCTTTTTGTAAAAGACGGCTTTGAATAAATTAAAAAGGTGAAAACCCCGGGGCAGTTAATCAATCTGTTCCAAAATAAGATGTATTTCCCAAAAACTCCCAAAATTTATGTTTACCTATTTAATCTGGGAAAAAATTGGGGAGGAGTTTTGGTCAATTTTTAAAGCGCTGTGCTGATGGAGTGGCCTAGCATGTGTTACTAAATTTTTTTACTCAAAGACAGGTAAGAGGAATGTCAATACTCATACAACCCTTTCCCAAGTAGATGCCTTTACAAGGAAGCAGTGATTTGTTGAAAGGTCACTTATGGTAATATAGAAAAAGTGGTTGGATTAGTGAATATCATTTTTAAATTTTAAAAACTCCAGATCACATTTACAAAGGTTTACAGCATTTTAAGTTAAACTGGAGAGCATTCAAAAAAGTAAAAACTAATCTGGGGGAATCAGACGGTTATTGGGCCTGGTACAGAATAAATAAAGCTTTAAAAACTTGAAGGGGATCCGAACAAATATCAAAAAGGGTTATTGTGGTTGGAGGAAAAAAGACTAGGTCTACAAGAATTAATTGTTCTTTGCAGCCCACCCAACCCAACTCATTTTAAAGATGCAAACAAAATAACTCGAGGTACTGTCGGTTTCACAAAAGGAAAATTATCCCAATGTAAATAATCAAAATTCATCCCAAAAAAAGATTTGCATGGTGATACAAGTAGCGGAATCAGAAATAATGTTTTCCCCAAAGGTAAGAAGAATAAGTACCCCCAAAGAGTACCCCATTTAAATAAGAAACCAAAGAAAAGAGAGATTGTCTCTTCTGCAGGGGTATTTATTTTTCTAAGAATTGCAATGATACAATTCAGGGGAATGAAAAATTTGAAAGATTGGAAGAACTTGACAGATGTATCAATGTTAGGAATACATGTAATGGATTGTCATCCCAAATTAAACAACTTTATAAATGTCACAAAGGAAACCCATTGTATGTGAAAAGGGTTTATGATAATTTTGAAATAATGTAATTTGACAATCTGAAAAAACAGTAGCAATGTAAAAATTGCTGAAATTTTAAATAATGATAGTTTTGTGAAGTCCCTTTACCTGTGTTACGGGTAAAAATTGATGATAAAAGAACATAAAAAAAAAATGTTACTGCATTTTTGGGACCAAGGATCACAGCGTAATTTCATAAAAGAAAAATGTCTTGATGGTATGAAAGTACAGATGGGAGATTACAACTCAAAAATTATTTTGGGTTTTTTCTCAGAAAAAGGTCTCAAATTTTATACATGTTTATGAACTGTCCCTTTGGGGAATGAGAAAAAAACGAAATGATAATTGTTAAAAACCCCAAGAAAATATTAAAATAGGGCTTAAAACACGAAAGATTTTACATAAAAAAAAATTTACCCCTTTGGGGTAAATGAGATTCTGTAGGCCCCAATAAATTTTTGATGAGTGACTATATGCTCCTTTTTAAAGGGTTGGTAAAGAAATGTTTTGTCACCCTTTTTAAAAAAATTTCGGGGGCCCCGTAAGGTATTGTGGATTTCTCGTAATAATAATTCATGACAAGAAAAATATAAATACTTTCACTGTGTGTCTACTCATGAAATCGGCCCCCCAAAATAATTTTTTCCATAGAGGATTGTTTTGAGCCAGTGCAAAATTTTTGGGGAAATTTGACAGCACTGGGAAAAATGTAAAATAAAAACCAGCGATTCTTTTTTCTCAGGAAAGTAACTAGAGATGTAAAATTTGAATCGGACAATACTGGGTATGATTTTCCCTGGAAATGAACATTCCCTATTTTTCGCCCGGTTATCAGGGTCTGTCCCCAGGAGGCCCCGGGCACAACCGGGCCCCGGGGGCGTTACCCCCCCGGAACTCTCTCCAGATAAAAATCCGGTAATTACAGAATGCATTTGGACAATTTTAAAAACTCAACTCCGCGAACTGAGTAAGACCCAGAATTGCGACTGCATTAAATGTATTAATTACTAACAATTAATTAAAAAATTTATAGAAAGGACCTCCTGAGAAGCCAAAAATTTTGGGAATTTTCAACAGGAGTAAGAAAAAATTCTAAGCCCCTCCCTGAGGATTGTGTTTAATTGTAGTGCCAGGGTAACAAAAATGTTTTCCCAGTTTAAATGCTGTGTGATGAAGATCCCTGTTGACGGAAAAAATTAGGAGATATCTTATTAAATTTCAGGGTGAAGAATTATTCCTTTACGGCTGACTAAGTAAACTTTTCCAAGGTGGGTTTACAAGGGCTGACCGGGTTGTACCCCTTCTTATGACCCCAGAATCCTAGTGACCCCACCTTAGCCCTCTGAAAACCTTTTGCTTTAGGAGTGCTTATTTGGGCAAAAATCCATCCGCCTACTTCAAAAGCGGCGATAAATTGCGCAAACCTTAAACGAAAAAAGGGAAAATCCCTTGAGTAAAGTAATGAGCAAACAATTTTTTGTGCACAATTTCCCGGGGTGATGTCAATGAAGAAACGTTAAAAGATGATGGAGAGGCTAATAAAATAATGCAAGACAAAATATGCCTCTGAGGGGAAAGGAATGTAATTTGTCCAAATTAAAAGGGCAAAATAAAAAAGATTACCCTAGAATGAAGTACCAAAAAAGTAGAATGTACTGGGTTTAACTTGGGATACTGAGAGAGATTTGTTAATGTTAAAACCTAAAAAAATTACAGTATCCCAATAAATTAACTAAGTGGTTTGCTTTCTGAAGTTTCCCAAAGTTTTGACCACTAGGTTTAGTGTACCCCCCACTATAAAAGGGGAAAATTTTTAAACAAGAATCCTGGGAAACTTTAAAAGTGTTGGGGTGAAACTCTACCTGAGGAATTCTTAACAGGTAGGAGAATTAAATGGGATTTTGAAAAAAAATTTCCCAAATTTTAGTTCCCATGCCAGGGGGTCAATCCGATGGGAAAAAAATACTCCCCTTTTTTGTGATGCTTCAAAAAAGGCATATGGAGCAGTTGCTTAACTTCAATGTAATAGTGTTATTTCTCTTGTTTATGTTTAAGGCTAAAGTGTCTCCAATTAAATCACATACCTTCCTCATTTGGGAAATTAACAGCCATTTATGTAGGTGTCAAATTAACTAATTATATAAGAAATAAGTTGCAGGAGATAAATATGAGTGACACTGTAATTTGGTCTGATAATGAGGTATCCTTACAATGGATTCGTAATGGAAACAGTAAAATTGTGTATGTACAAAACAGAGTCGCTGAAATTAATCAGATGCAAGAGAAGTATAATAGTTTGGGTCAGCATATGTTAACATTTAATCATATACCTTGCGAGGAGAATCCAGCTGATTTCTTGGCTCGAGGCTTAACTTATGCTAAATTCGTAAATGCTGTATCATGGTTTAAAGAACCGAGCTAGTTGGTAAATAAAGCTAATTGTCCTGTACAAAAGGCATATATTGCACCTGTTGAAATTACTGTGACCACCGCTCCTTCCTTAGCCATTGATATAAATAGATATTCTTCTTTCTTCTTCTTCTTGATTTGCCAGTACTCTCCCGGCCTGGGCCTTTTCCAAGTGGTGGCCCGGCCTTGGCTCCCTTTTTGGGGAGTATCTCAGACTAATGTCTGCCATGGGAGGAGGTGCAAGTACCTCCCCCCCATCGTCAGGACCAACTGTCCCCAGGCTAGCCACATTTCCCCCCCTCACGGAGTGTAGGGAAGCTAGGCCTCTCTGGTGCCCTCCCCACCCCAAGGGGGCAATGGAATGGGAGTCTGTAAGCTGCATGCTTGGGCTCAGGGACCTACCCTTTCCCCAGAAGAGCTGGGCATGGTGTCGATCTTCTTCTTTACCCAAACTAATCAATGTAACTAAGATTGCGTTTAAATTTCTAAACAAGATGAATATCCATGTAAATTTTTGCATTTCCTCTTAAATTTGGATAAAGAGGGTACGGAAGAAATCTAGGGAAATGATTAAATTAATGATGGAAAGAAAAATTGTGAAATTTCCCCCAAATAAAAAATTGGGGGGTGATTTAGAGAATAATGTAATTTAGGTGCAGAGGTAAGTTACAAAATTAAATTGGGTGATTATGCTAAAACACCCTATCCTACTGCCCAAAACTCATGTCTAACAATTTTGATTGTTTTAAATACCCATAAAAAGTAATCAGGGTGGGGTACAAGTACCTTAAAATTTTTTTTTAAAGACCCCAAAAAGGACGGCCAGAGTGAAAAAGGGGTGTTTAAAAATTTTGTGTAATATGTCGCCGTGTGGATGACAGACCCCTATATGTACCCGGGTCCCCCACCATTCCCAAAAGGGCGTGTACAATTAGTAAACCTTTTTGATGTAACAGGGTGACTATAGTGGCCAATATTTTAACAGTACTTTAGATGGTGTTTTCCCCTGAAAATGTATTGTGTTTGTTCCTTGTACTGTACCAGGGCAGTTTATTTGAAATGGTCAGAACTTGTTGCCCGAAAGTTTTTAAAAGCGTTTCGAAAATTTGCAGCTGGAGATCCTGTCCGAATTTATGATTTCGGATAATGCCCCAAAAATTTTTTGGGGTGCTCAACACTTGAAAGAATTAATACGAGGGAAATTTTCAATCTCTGTTAACCCAACGGGGTGTACCTGGAAACTTATTACTTAAGTCCCTTGGCAGGGGGGGGGGCTGTACGAAAGATGATAGGGACAGAAAGAGGTGTTCCTTTAAAATTCTAACAGGGAAAAGAATTAATTTAGGAATTTCCCTGCATTTTTAGTGGAGGCGGAAATTATAAAAAATCGGCCCCCTTGTACAGGTGATACACCTGATCGATGATTAACTTTTTCTCACCAATATGTGGAAGGAAAAATGAAAGTGCCCCCTTTTTTTTTGAGATAATCCGGAAGAAAGTGATGAAAATTACAATGATGCGACAATTTGGGTGGGTAAATTTTAAAAAATTAAAAAAAATTTAAATTTATCATTGGTCTAATGTGTGGGTAAGGGAAAATTTTTACACTAGTGACATTTTTATGGTGCAAAGAGACAGAAATTGACGAACATTCAACCAGGTGACTTGTGTTAAAGCCCCTGGGAAAGTATTTCATTTACCCATATGCACAAGGTGTTGTCCGGGGAAAGTCAAAGGTTTTGGGCTGGCCCGGAAGTTTACGCATGATTTAATAAATTCCCTTGGAATTAAATGGTCTCAAATTTAAAAGTAAAAAAAAATTAAGGGGAAAGTGACACGAGTGATATTGAAGATAACGCTGACCAAGTGATGCAGGAAAATGAAACTGTAGTAAGACCAACTAGGAAAACAGCCACTCAAGCCAGAACTGGCTGGAATCATCTCCTAGAGGAAGGAATAATTTGAGTTGTTTAGCAACGAACTCCGCCCAGCCGCAGTGTGAAAAATACTCTATATTTTCTGAAAATACAGAGTATTTTGTATGTAAATTGATGGAATATATTGTAGTTAATAAAAATTAATTTGTAAATAAATAAAGAACCAGTGAGAGGGGTGAACATCGCTGGAGAAGGGGAGGCACTATTGTTTTGAACTCGGCAAAGGCATGCTAGTGAAATGTGCATAAATATCGTCGCTCTGGAGGGTAAATTGTGGTTGAAACCTCCCAAATAGGAGCAGAAATTGTTGGAATTGCAGTCCTGCAGAACTTGAGAAGGTGAGTGGAGAGGACAGTCAGGGAACCCCAGCTAAGTCATGTCTACATACTTATGTTGAAATTCTGGCCAGTATTTTCTTCATATTTTAGGCAGGGGGTTTGTGTATGACACACCAAGTAATCTCCAGACTAATTAGTGAGTGTTATTAAGATAAATTCTCCTTCAATGTATATGTATTCATTTTTTAAATTTAATATAGTCCACACATTTATATTTGTGTTTTACCAGAATTCCTGGTGATTTATATTTCATTTGAGATTAATATAGGTCCAGAGTGACTTATGTAGATATGACAGTACTAGGTATCGAAGGAGGACATTTTTTGCAACCTAGGATGTCCTAAAATTCCTACATGTCTCCGTAACCTTGATAAAGAATAATTATCTTTGTTACCATTTACTGGTATGTATCTTATGAGGTTCATCCAGGTAATTTTAAATTTTCCACAGTGTCAATTCAGGCTACTGCCACCTAATATGATACCTCACTGAAATAATAATATTGCAGACTTCACAATGAATGGTGAAGACAACCTCTTACACTCAACCACAGATTGTAAACAAAACTACATTAGGAAAAAACAAGGTATAAAGTGAGCTGCAGCACCTTCGAGGCAGTGCCAATAAGCACACACAGGTGCTACAGGTACTACATATACACAGAGGAATCAGTGGAATGTTGTGGAAATTTATTCGGTCCTAAAGTTCCACAGGGCCGATACGTTGTACAAAGATCCCAGCATGTCATGGATGGAACAGCTTGGAAGGGTGGCCTTTACACCCTCCCAAAACACACACCACACACCCGGATTGGCGAAGGTGGTTGGAAGGTACTTCTTAATTGATAGATTTACCCTTCAAGGAAGAGGTAGGCAGTTTATACTGTTAGTACACTAATATTAGGATTATTGAGGCAACTGTAGATAATAATAATGTAGACCTAAGACCTTAACATAGGTAGTAATAGGCTGATAATTTAGGCAAACACTAAGTTATATTAGCCAGGGAGAACTGGCAGCCCAAGTTTGAATACTGGGGCACGGGTTTGAGACCACAGTGCCCTTCTAAGACTAGACACCGTCAGAGCAACAAGTGCCATGATCAGCAGGCGGCGCCCCCACGTGTCTTCACATACTAGACCTGGGAAAATCTGGTGGAGGCACATCGACTTACCGTAGATGTCCTCCTCTGTCAGGACCATACAGTAAGACGAGACCTCCTATTTCTCACTCAGTTCTGGCCAGTCTCTTGGGGAAATTTGCGAGTCACTTGAGCTGTGGGCCTTTGTGCAGGCAGGCAGTTCATGTCAGGTACGTATTGGCATCTTTTGTTAGCTTAGAACCTAGTGTCCATTTCTGCATAGTTAGTCTAAGGGATTTTCTCCCCCTTGGAAACAGGGATTTCTGAGGTGCAGGCAGGTCACTAATATCGACTGAATATTGCAGGAATTAAGGCTCCCGGTTGCACGTGGTTCTGAAGGGAAGTCCAGAAGGGCTTAAGCTTAGGGAGGTTGAAGATCGGGACACATTCTCCAACACCAAGTAAGTTTGTCCTATATACATAAATGCAGGCGAGATTTCTTGCAGCATCAGTCATTTATGGAAATCTGTCCTATAAACCACTTGTGAGGCTGAGGTACCGACCTCAGGGCTCGGTATCAACATAGCTTGCCAGGGTAGACAACTCACATGGAGTCAGTACTGACAAATTTTCACAAGTGGTCCTTCGAATCAGATGTGGAATAGCTAGGTTGAAATTAACATAGCTAGGCCACAGTTAGGAACCAAAGTAAGAGACTTGTGTGTTAATTACTTCAGTGGTTTTGCAAGGTAGCCACAGTTAAACTAGGCTTGTTCAATATTTACATCAGTTATAGTAGCTAGGACAGATTTAACCTAGTTATTATTTACAGTGAGTTCTAAAGCCAGGTTTAGGCTATAGCACTAGTTAGGTTAGGATTTACCTTATCCAACCAACCATGCTAGACTGAGTAAGCTAGCTGTTTACACATATTATTTATTTACTGTTTCACAAGTTGAATTGTTGAATTTATTTGTGCTAACCAAGTGATTTAATAATTTTTATACGGCATTTTTATTGTGTGATTTCCATTGTCTTTGGCTCGTTTTAATGTGGGATTTGTGATCTGTACCAGAGACTAGCTTAAGTCCTGTAATTATTTGACTTTGTACAGGAAATTACTAGGCTAAGTTTTCACATTGATACACATTTTGATTGGAATTTGAGAGCTAACACTGTACATTTTAATTTAGAGTCAATATAATAAAGGGAGTCGTTAAGCTTGTTGAGAAGCCTTAAGACTCGTTCAATCTTGCCTAATACCGTTCATGCTGTGGGGTGGGCTAATTGAAGTACAAATTAGTACTGTGATCTTAACTAAACCTCGACTATAGTAGGTGAAGATGGAGTACCAGCTGTCTCAGCTGTAAGTCAATTACAGCAGTCTATGGGAGCCTATAAGGGACACCTGAACAAAGCACGTGAGGAGTGTCATATGGCCAGGCAAGATGAGGATGTAGACTGTGAGGAATTAGAGAGCTGCCTGAAACCTTTGGAGGAAAGGCTGGCAGCCTTTGAGAAATCATTTATCCTCTATGAGACAGAGACCTATGCTACAGGTGAGTCTGACTATACAGTCAAGGTAGCTCGGAAGGACTATGACAAACAGAGTGTAAAGCAGAGATTAAACTCTGAAGGCAGTTAATAAAGGCTTTGAAGGCCGGTATGGCAGGGGCAGCAAATTTTTCAGGGAGCATGAACAGCCGCACACCGGTTAATGTGTTGCCCAGGTTTCCCCAGTTGAATTTACCAACATCCAACAGAACCTTAACAGAGTACAATGCTTTCTGGGATCAGTTTAAAACCCAGATAGATGACAGAGACGATTTGTCAGATGCCGTCAAATTACAGTATTTGGCATTACCAGACCACTGACACTAATTACCAACATGCCAAAGACCAATTAAAGGACATGTTTGGCAACACTGAGGAGATAAAGGTAGCTATACTTTATCGGTTGTTGGATCTAGAGGCTTGTCACCATGACCGTCAGAGCCTAGAGAAGTTCCGAATCGAAGTTATGAGTTTGACAAATAATCTTAAAGATTTACATGATATGGGTAAGTCAGAATGGTTCATCAGTCATGTGATTCAGAGGAAAATGGCTGGCACTACAGTGCATGAGTTACACTTAAAATATCGGACGAACAGGTTCACGATACAACAAATTGTTGAGGGGTTGGGAGATCTCGTTTCTCATTTGAGCATAGGTGTGAGAGAAGAGTCACCACCATCACCACATAAAAACACAGACAGTCACTCAAAGATCTTGAGAGATCAGTCTAAAGCTCATAAGACTAACTTTGGAGTGTACTTTGGTAAAGAGGTGTCTAAGGCAAGAACCTCTAAGCAGAACCTCAGAGGCAGTCATGCCAGAATATGCGTGTTCTGCGAAGGTGAACACGCAAGCACGAGTTGTTCTGAATATACAACACTGAGCAGTAAGCAACAGAGACTAAAGGAGTTGAGACTCTGCTTAAATGTTGTGGGGAACACTTTGCCAGAGACTGTGACACCCAGCTCAGTGAGTGTCAAGTCTGTTACAAAGGTAAGCACCATACTGCACTATGTCCCAATAATTTAAGGGAACCCAAGGCTACTAGGGATATCTCTCAGGTAGAGACAGAAAGTGAGTCCGAGCCTGAAATGGTAGCCAGCGTGATTAGTGGGAGTGAAGTCTCTAATCTGAGTGAGAATCACGAAGGTGCTGCCCTACCTACAGTCATGGCAAAGGTTGTGAATGGGCAGAGGTCCAAAACAACCCGATTATTCTTTGACTCAAGAGCACAAGTATCCTTTATAACAAAGAAGTTGGTGGCTAAATTAAAGTTGAAGGCCACCAGGACAGTTAATATGACATTGTGAGGGGCTATTACGCAGGTCCCACCCAAATCTTACGATGTTTTGGATGTCATAGTCAAATTAGGTGGACATGGCAGAGACATTACAGCCTTGGTGGTAGAAACGTTATCCACGGCAATTACAGCGGGAAGTCTTGCTGCAGCAGCTAAGTGATTGAAAGACCTTGGCGTGAAGCTGGCAGACCAGGGAATTGCACTGACACAGTCGAAAT
>NC_069497.1:4641310-4702440 GCF_026875155.1 Cherax quadricarinatus
AGGGAGAGGAGGGAGCGAGGGAAAAGAGGAGGGCGAGGGAGGGAGGGGGGGCGAGGAAGGGGGGAAACGAGGGAGAGGAGGGACGAGGGAGGGGAGGGAGCGAGGGAGGGGAGAGAGGAGAGGGGGATAGAGTGAAGGAAGAGAAAATGAATATAAAAATATAGGAAAAGTGGAAGACGGGGAAACGAAACCAAATTCGAAGAGTCCACTGTTGAGGCACTAAGAGTGCCTCTGCAGGGGCACTAAAATGCCACCTGCTTGGGCACTGGAGTGAGCTTTAAAAACCCTGGGACACACAAACACTTGGCAAGAACCAAGTAACCCGATTTTTTCCTTTTTTTTGGTTCTGTCACAAACTGTTCTATAAAGCAATCCTGAACCGCAATCAAAAAAGTCACTAGACTAAAGTTTTCCCTTTCAATTTTCCAATAAATTTTGTCTAAAGTTAAAATCCCCCATTAACACAACTTTTCATTTGCAACGCTTTAAAAATTTCGTCCCAAGCACTTAGCACTCCCAAACCCTTTGATGGGATGCAGTTAGCGCTGTGGGGACAAATTCATAAAGCGTCTAATACAAAAATGGTTAAGGGGGAATTTTTAATTTTGACAAATTGATTGGAACAAGTGACGGAAAATCTTGAGTCTATGACTTCCTTGAACGGTTGAACTTTGAATACGCATTTTAAAAATTTTTGGGTAAAACCCAATCTGCTTAACTTAATTCTTGCCAACAAAGAACCACATAATAATCTTGAGGTTAGTAATGAGCTGGGGGAAAGCGATCACAAACACTTAGTTTCAATGTATCAGGGAATTACCCAGATAATAACAAATAAAGTCACTGTTCCAGATTTCCACTTGGCCACTTCTTGGTAGAAAATTCCTGGGGGGGCTACATGGGGTACCTTACTATTTCAGTGGGTGGGGTTGGTTGCCAAATACGTTTTTCAGGCATAGTTCAGCTACCCAACAACTTTTTTTCCAAGTAAAAAAATTTATTCTAATAAAAATGATCCCAAATGGATAAACAATAGATTAAAACATCTCAGGTCAAAAGAGAGGTTATATGGGGCGTATAAAAAGAGGAAAGGAAGTTAAGAAATCAACATATTCAATTAAAAGAGAAAAAAAAAAGGAATAAGAAAAACAAAAAGGGATTATGGGGCTAAATGAAAGGGGGTTTCGAAGACTAACCCAAAAGGTTCTTTAAATTTACAGAATAAATTGGGACAAAATAGACCCACTTAAGAGTAACTCTGGAGGGAAAATCCGGGCAAAGATGTATTTTCCGGGGGAGGGGTGTGAAACTTTCAGTACGTTAGGCTACATGTCAGATCATAGGGCCTGGGGGTGGAGGGAGGGTGGGGGGGGCTTGGGAAATAACAGAAGTTATTGGAAACTAAATATAATGTGTTAGGTAAAGGAGGGGTTGGAGGGGTTTTTTAGTCCTATGAGGGGGGCTTAAATGGAAGAAAAGGGGGGGGACGACATCGTGACATGGGGGATTTTTGTTTTCAAGGGAAAAATTTGAAAAATTTATGGAGGGGAAGGGAAAAGTATTAATAATTTTTAAAAAAAGGGCTGCAACTATTTAGAGGATAGGTTAAAAAAGGGTTCTATGGGGGAGGATGGTTGGGGAAAATTTTCCCCATGAAAGAAAAGTTTGAAATAAAAGGGAGATTGAGGTGTTACAAATGAAAGGTTTTAAGCGTAAGGGTCAGCAGGGGGGGAAAATGCTTTGGGGGGGACAAGCCGTCTGGTGTGTTTTGCGGGATCAAAAGAAAGGGAAGGGGGTGACGGCCCCCAATTTTTGAGGTAATGGAGACGGTCGGACTTACAGAGCAGGGGAGGATAAAAACCCGAAAGGATGTTGCATATGCGGAGGGTTGGTATAAGAAGTATTGGACAAGGGGGGGGGGGGGGCCAGGGGGTTGACAGGGGTGTACATATGTGACTTTAATTTAAAAAATTTTGGCAAAAAAAGACAGAAAGGCTTTAGGTGGGATTATTATGGCAGAGGAAATAGAGAATGTGTTAAGGGGGAAATTTGAGGAAAGGGGGAAAGCTCCGGTATTGACTGTCCCGGTAGAATTTTATTTACAACATTGGATGTTAATACGGGGATTTATAGTCAGGTTATTCAATCATTGAAGGAGAAGGGTAAGTTGGGGGAGAAGCAGGCTACAGCAGTTGTAGTGTTGGTCCTGAAGGCAAGGTCACCCACCCTACGGGAGTACTGAGCCAAAACGCTAAAATGGGCAGACTTTAAGGTTTTTGCAAAAAAATTTAGGTAATAAACCATACCCCCGGCCGGGATTAAACCCCTGCTGTCATAGAGTCTCAAAACTCCAGCCCGTTGCGAGGGGCTGGAGTTTTGAGACTCTATGACCGCGGGTTCAACCCCGGGCCGGGGTATGGTTTGTTTGCAATCTGTCATTACGATTTCTTGAGTAAATTTTAGGTAATAGTTCAAATATGTTGGGGAGGGTGGTGTCAAAATCTCAGTTTGGGTTCCCGGGAAGGTCGATGATTGAAGGACATGGGATACTCCGAAGTTTTGTTTGGGAAGCAAAGGTGGGGTGGGGGGACGGCCCTTTTATAGCTCTAGATTGGCAGGGAGCCTATGATAGAGTGAAAAGGGGAGCTTTGCAGGTTATACTTAGGGTTATGGGGAGGAAATAGTTTTAGTGGGTAATACTTGTATAAGGGGGCAAAAATGAGAAAACAGATTAATGGGTGTATGGGGAGGGAGGTTGCAATGGGTAGAGGCCTTAAAACAGGGATGCCCCATGTCCCAAATATTGTTTGCATGTTTTCAGGACCCCTTTTATAGAATGGTTGACCATAGCTTTTTGTACTCAAGGTGAGGGAAGTGTGGGGGGTGGGAGGGCCTGGCCGGGATTAATTGGATATGTAGATGACACCACTGTTCTCATTCATGAGGGAATGTCAATGGGAGTGTTGGATGAGGTCGTGCAATTGTTTGGAAGTGCCACGGGAATGCAGGTAAATAGCGCGAAGTCAAGGTGCAATGGGGTTGGGTTCTTGGGTGGGGGGGTGGAGGGGAGATGTAATGTTGTTAAAGAATGGGTGGTATCTTTAAAGATTTGTGGTATTATTTATAGGGATGACATGGTTGCGGCACGGGTGGAAAACTCGGATAGGTTATTGGAAAGGATCGTGGGGCGTCTAGGTGTTTTGAGACCCCAGCACCTAACTCTTATACAGCGAGTGATAGCTGTAAACATTTTATTGTATAGTAAGGTTTGGCATGTTGCAGCTGTTTCCCAATTACAGGGACAGTGATTGCGGGGATCTTAAGATGGGTGTATAAATTTTTGTGGGGTTCATGTTGTGATTGGTTAAGGAGAGAAGTTGTAATGTTACCTGTACTTCAGGGTGGGTTGGGGTTGATGGATTTGAGACGGAGGACTAAATGTGTGTTTCTTAAATGGGAAGTTTTGCGTGTGGGTGTGAATGCGGGGCAGTTGGGAAGGATACATGACAGGCTGGGTATGTGGTTTCGAGGAATGGAGTTGAGGGAATGCAAAATCGTTTTGAGGGCCGTGATGTTGGTTAAGGAACTGAGAAAGGTTCACATAAGGGTTGTGTGTAGGTTGCTTGTAGGTAGGTGCGTTGTCTCAGTTAAGGGTTTGTTTCCCATGTATGCGTGGAAGAGTATTTGGTATAGATTTAGTAAGATGAAGCTAAACCCTCAGGCACGTGAGGTTATGTTTCGTTTTCTGCATGGGATCCTTCCGTCTGGAGCGATACTACGAAACAGACAGGTTGTGGAGGGTGGGAGATGTGGCATCTGTGGAGGGGACGAGACTGCATTCCATGTAGTTTATTTTTGTGAAGGGTTAGAAGAGGTCAGGTGCTGGTTAAGTAGGTTGGTACTGTGGGTGGGAGGCCGTGGGGTGTCGGTTCTGCGTGCTTTAAGTCTAGATATGGGTGGGTTAGACGAGGGCATAATAAGAGCTTTAGATTATATCATGGTAGATTATATATATATATAATATATATATATATATATATATATATATATATATTATATATATATATATATATATATATATATATATATAATATATATATATATATATATATATCGTGGGTAATGAGGGGAAGAGGGGATAGTGAAGAGCGAAGGAAGGTTCTGGCGATAACGTTCTATCGTACGATGTGTCGTAACAGAGAATTGTATGGGAGGAGGTGGGATCAGGTTTTCTCAGAGGGGTATAGAATGCTAACGTTAGGAATTCTCGTGAATCTGTGAATGATAATGAGTGAGTGAAGGGGTTTTCATAGGTAGAGAGGGAGTCAGGGGGTCACAGCAGGCTCGCCTTCTTGGGGGGGGGGTTGTCGTGAGAGTGTTGTCAATGTGGGTATGGAATGGTTTCCTGGTTTTCATTGAGGCATTATCTGCATCAACCTTGTGGTTATCATGCCAAGTGTGGATGTAGGGCTGGAGAACTCGTTATGATCTATGTATCATATTTCAGGAATGTATGGTGTAATCTCGAAGGTTTTTTTTATGTATTATTTGGATGTGTATCAGTCTTATATGACACGATTCTTGAGTAATATTGTTCTTTGTGATATGAAGTGTGTTTTAGTTTGTATTTATGTTTGTGCTGGGTTTTTGCATGTAGAGATATACTTATATACTGTTTTTTTTGTGCTTACAGTGCATCTGATTAATGTGATTTTGAGAAACATTTTTTTGTGTGTATATTCCTTTCTATTGTATTGAGCCTTTGTCATAGGTCAGGCTTTATGTAAAACTTTATATATGTATGTTTCGATTCATTTTAAAGTTGATAATTTAGGTCAGTACCCTGATACCAGTTTGTTTTCATTGCTATGTTCTTGATGTAAGTTTTAGCTGTATGGTATACAGACATATCTAGCCAGTTTATAGGCGCAGTCCTTTTGTGTCTGAGATTTTGTATACTGGTTTATTGTACCAGTAATGAGCCTTCGTTTTTAAATCTAAGCTGTTTTCTTTTTATGTTTATTCGTATTTTAGTATATGTAAAGCTGTATTGTTAGGGATAAGTATGTAGATGTTCTAGTAAGGTTAGGATGTTAGGTTTTGGTTTATTGATTAATGTGAAGGATGGGATTAATTGATACAATTTCTTGTATATATTCTTTTTTTATTGTATTGAGCCTTGGTCATATATGTTATATGTAAATTTTATATACATGTCAGGTTTTGAATCACGAATGTGTATATATTTCAGTTCACGACCCTGTTACTGCGTTTATTTGTAGCTATATTCTTGCCGTAAGTTATTGTTGTATGTTATACAGTAATATCTTGCGAGTATATAGGTGCAATCCTTTGTGTGTCGGGTATTTTGTGTCGGGTCTATTTTGTCAGTTGTGCGTACCTTTTGGATTGAGATCCATACTGTTTCCTGTTTATATTTTTATTTATATGTTATGCTGTATTGGTTTTAAATAAAATATATAAAAAAATAAATCCTAATATTAGTGTACTAACAGTATAAACTACCTACTTCTTCCTTGAAGGGTAAATCTATCAATTAAAATGTACCTTCCAACCACCTTCGCCAACCTGGGTGTGTGGGGTGTTTTGGGTGGATGTAAGGGCCCCCCAACTCAGCCATTCCATCCGTGACATGTTGGGATCTTCGTACGATGTATCTGCCCTGTGGAACTTTTTAGGACTGAATAAGTTTCCACATCCTCCCGCCGGCGAAGGTATGCGATAAGTCTACATCAAGTTTCACCTTCCGCAAGCCCCCACAGCGGACCCTTGACCCGAGTGCCGTCCAGCCACTCTCATCGAGCAGACTCTGGTCTAACTTCAATCCATCCAGTTTTTTGCCGCATGGACCTCTAAGGGTGTAAACTTGTTGGTTCAGGTGGTCTTAGCACCCTTTCCTTTAACTTTAACATCTTTTGTATGTCTAGCCTTGGCTGAGCGGCTCTGTACCTTCCTACTCAGTGGCCCACATGCTCTGGTAGCCTTTCCTCCCACTGATACGAGGTTCCCTGGATTTAATGGCAATCTATCTCCTTCTTTACTTACCCCATAAAAGTGTTTTCCCAAGGTGGCTGAGTGTTCATCACTCCCTACCTGATTCAGCTTCCCTGGCGGTTCATTGTGTATACTGGTACTCATTATCACTACTCCCCCAGCTATAATGGGGACACATTCTTCCCTCTCTGGCATGGCAGAGAATTCAGGTGGAATCCTGCCACCTATGATGTATCCTACTGGGGATCTGTATAAACCAATTCCTTCCCTAAAAGTCCGTCGTGTAGACAGGAAGTCATCTATCTGATTGGCTCCCACCAGGATACCTACATTTCTGACTGTGTCAGTGGTAATTCCTTGGTCTGCCAGCTTCACGCCAAGGTCTTTCAATTGCTTGGCTGCTGCAGCAAGACCTCTTGCTGTAATTGCCGTGGGTAACGTCTCTACCACCAAGGCTGTAATGTCTCTGCGATGTCCACCTAATTTAGCTGTGACATCCATAACATCATAAGGTTTGGGTGGGACCTGACTTATATCCTCTCCGAATGTCATACAAACCTTTCTGGTGGTCTTCAACTTTAATTTAGCCACCAACTTCTTTGTTATCAAGGATACTTGTGCTCCCGAGTCAAAGAATAATCGGGTTCTTTCGGACTTGTGCCAATTTACAACCTCTGCCATGACTGTAGGTAGGGCAGCACCTCCATGATTCTCACTCAGATTAGAGACTTCACTCCCACTAATCATGGTAGCTACCATTTCAGGCTCGGACTCGCTTTCTATCTCTACCTGAGAGAAATCCCTACTAGCCTGGGGTTCCTTTAAATTATTGGGACATAGTGCAGTATGGTGCTTACCTCTGCAACAGACTCGACACTCACTGAGCTGGGTGTCACAGTCTCTGGCAAAGTGTTCCCCACAACACTTGAAGCAGAGTCTCAACTCCTTTAGTCTCTGTTGCCTACTTCTCAGTGTTGTATACTCAGAGCAACTCGTGCTAGTGTGTTCTCCTTTGCAGAACAGGCATATTCTGGCATGAATGCCTCTGAGGTTCTGTTTAGAGGTTCTTGCCTTAGACACTTCTTTACCATAGTACACTCCAGTGTTAGTCATATGAGCTTTAGATTGCTCTCCTGAGATCTTTGGGTAACTACTTGTGTTTTTATGTGGTGATGGTGGTGACTCTTCTCTCTCACCTATACTCAAATGAGAAACGAGATCTCCCAGCCCCTCAACATTATGTTGTATCATGAACCGGTTTGTCCGATATTTCAAATGCAACTCGTGTACTGTAGTGCTAGCCAGTTTCCACTGTTTTCACCTGACTAATGATCCATTCTGAATCATACTCATCATGTAAATCTTTGAAACTATTTATTAAGCTCATAATTTCAATGTGGAATTTCTCTAGGCTCTGACGGTCATGTCGGCAAGCCTCTAGATCCAACAACCGATAAAGTATAGCCACCTTTATCTCTTCAGTGTTGCCAAACATGTCCTTTAACTGGTCTTTGGCATGTTGGTAATTAGTGTCAGTGATTTGGTAGTGCCGGACCAAGTCTAGGGCTTTACCTTTGAGCTGTGATCGTAAATACTGCAATTTGACGGCATCTGACAAATCGTTTCTGTCATCTATCTGGGCTTTAAACTGATCCCAGAAAGCAATGTATTCTGTTAAGGTCCCGTCAAATGTCGGTAAATTCAACTGGGGCAACCTGGGCAACATATTGACAGGTGTGTGGCTGCTAGTGGTACCTGCGGTGTTCGACACCTCACTTGGCCTACTAGCCTTTAATGTGCTTAATTTATCTTTGCGCGTATTCATCTCCTGGTGACAATCTACATCATCCTTGGTGAATTCGTCCCGAGCTTGCCGAAGACTGTCCTGGGATTCACCATCTTCAATAGCCTGTAGCTCATATGCTGAGAATGCTCGTTCGTAGGCTTCCCATTTTTCCCCCAAATGCTTCAGTCTTGCAAACCATCGCAGTCTACTTTACTGCATTAACTAGTAACCTTACACCTGTTGCGTGTTCTGTTCAGATGTCCCTTGTATGCAGCCACTGATCGTTTTAATTTTGCTAACACTGAACCAGAATCTGCTGGATTCTCATCTGCCATTGTCGAGGTTTAATAAGGAGTGCGACACTAATTGTACTTTACTCAGCCCCCCCCCCCCCCCCCCCACAGCATGATACGGTGTTAGGCAAGAATGAACGGGTCTCAAGGCTCCTCGACAAGCTTAACGACACCCTTTATTATATTGACTCTAATCTGAATCAAAATGTACACTGTTAGCTCTCAAACCCCAACTGTAATGTATATCAATGTAAAAGCTCAACCCAGCAGTTTCCTGTACAACGTCAGCAAATAGTTACAGGACTTAAGCTAGTCTCTGGTGAAAATCACAAATCCCACATTAAAAATGAGTCAAAGACAATGAGAATCATGCAATAAAAATACAGTCTTTACAAATAAAAAATCACTTGATTATAATGCACAAATAAATTCAACAATTCAACTTATGAAACAGTAAATAAATAATGTGTGTAAACAGCTTGGCCTAACTGTGCCCAGCTTACTCAGTCTAGCATGGATGGTTGGATAAGGTAAATCCTAACCTAACTAGTGTTGTGGAAAATTGCATTTATCTGAATGTAACTCATTATATACATAACAGAAAATGATAACAAAGATAATTATTATTTATCAATGTTACATAGACAAGTAGGAAAATGTCCCCCTTCGATACCTACCACTGTCATAACCACAAGTTGCTCTGGACCTATTAATTATATGAAATATACATACACCAGGAATACTGGTAAATATATAAATTTGTGGACTGTATATTAAAAATAATAAATGGTTATATATATACACAATTACATAACAGAAGGAAAATATATCTTAATATCACTCACCAATTTGACTGGATATTAAGTTGTATCATACTCAGAAAAACCTCACTAACTAAATTTATGAAAACACTGGCCAGAATTATACACAAATCTAGAGAGCTTATCTGAGGTTCCTGGAGCTGTCTTGTCCAGTCGTCTGATATCTCAAGTTATGCAGGAATACACATCCACCAATTTCGCCTCCTATTTGAGAGGTGTCAACACAATTTTAACCTCTAGAGCACGAAAAATTCTTCCCATTATACCAACGTTTGTACAAAATTCAAAACCAAGATGGCGAGTCCCCTTCTTTTTTTCGATAACATACTTCTTTTAAAAATACAATATAGGGCATCTATTTACCTATAAATTACCGTATTTCCGGAAAATATATACAGTATTTTCCACAAGTGTGCAGCTATAGCCTAAACCTGGCTTTAGAATTCACTGTAAATAATAACTAGGTTAAATATGTCCTAGCTACTATAACTGCTGTAAATATTGCACAAGCCTAGCCTAACTGTGGCTACCTTGCAAATCCACCATAAGTAATTAACATACAAGTCTCCTACCCTGGTTTACTTGTAATCACTGTAAATAATTAAATCCACAAGTTTCTCTAGCCTACCTGGCCTGCCTGTAAATTACTGTAAATAATAACATCTGTGATTGGCAGCTTGGCCTAGCCTCTGTGTAAGTCTCTGGGCCTAGGTGTGCTGACTTAACCTAATTTTGTTAAACTCTGGTTCCTAACTGTGGCCTAGCTATGTTAACTTAACCTAGCTATTCCACATCATGGTTAAAAGGACCACTTGTGAAAATTTGTCTGGACTACCTCCATGTGAGTTGCCTACCCTAGCAAGCTCTGTTGGCACCAAGCCCTGAGGCTGGTACCTCAGCCTCAGATTTCCATAAATGACTGATGCTGCAAGAAATCTCGCCTGCATGCACGAATGAAGGACTAACTTATTTGGTGTTGGAGAATATATCCCGGTCTTCAACCTCCCTAAGCTTTAGCCCCTCTGGACTTCCCCTCAGAACCACATGCAACTGGGAGCCTTAATTCCTGCAATATTTAGTCAGTATTAGTGACCTGCCTTCACCTCAGAAATTCCTGTTTCCAAGGGGGTGAGTATCCCCTAGTACAACTATGCAGGAAGTGACACTAGCTTCTAAGCTTAACAACGAGGAGACGCTGGAATGTACCGATCATAGGCCGTCTGACTGCACAAAGACCCACAGTTCAACTCACTCGCAAATTCCCCAGAAACTGGCCAGAATACTGAGAAAGAAAGGGAGATCTCGTCTTACTGTATGGGCCTGACGGAGGAGGTCATCTACGGTACTTCGAGGTGCCTCCACCAGATTTCCCCAGGGCCTAGCATGTGTAGACATGTGGGGCATCACCATGATGTTATGGCGGTGCGCCTCGTTTGGAGTTTCGACAAAGAAGAAGGCACTGTGGTCTCAAAATCCCGTGCCTTGCCATTCAACTTGGGCTGCCAGTTCTCCCTAGCTAACTTAACCTAGGGTCTGCCCATATTACCGGCCTATTACTACCTATGTTAAGGTCTTAGGTCTACATTATTATTATCTACAGTTGCCTCAATAATCCTAATATTAGTGTACTAACAGTATAAACTACCTACTTCTTCTTTGAAGGGTAAATCTATCAATTAAAATGTACCTTCCAACCACCTTTGCCAACCCGGGTGTGTGTGTGTTTTGGGTGGATGTAAGGGCCCCCCAACTCAGTCGTTCCATCTGTGACATGTTGGGATCTTCGTACTACGTATCTGCCCTGTGGAACTTTTTAGGACCGAATAAGTTTCCACAGTACCTTGTTATCAATGAATCCATTTGAATCCTGTTATTGGATGAAGCCAGGCAAATCTAGATTAGGCTCACTGGGTGATTTTGGACTAGCTCGTGAAAGGGACTACTGGAAAAATATTAAACAGAGTAATATGTGTTCAGTTTGATACAGAAAGTATAACTTGCGTGTCTGGGCGCCGGTGGCTTCTGTAGATGACGATTACTAGAGGAATAATGATTTTCGTTGTGTATATTGCTACCGCTGATAACTACAGGTTACCACACACTGTATACGTCACTCCATCACAATAAGTACTAACTATTATGCACTGTTTATCATATTCCTACAAAACTGTACACTTTTCGTATTTCCTCGAGGTTTTGCGTCTCTTCGTATTTCAACAGGAATGTTTTACTCCCTGGAATCACTAATTATAAGTCAGGTACATTAGCAGACCTGCGTGGGAGGGTTCTGACGATTGCTGGCAACTGCTTACAACATGAATCTGCCTCTTTAGGCTTAACACTTCAGTTTTAAATTTTACTTTATCATTTATTATCCATATACTAGGGTACCACTGTGGTACACACTACAACACTATGTGTAACACATTATTATCAGGGAGACTGTCTTTCCTCTGACAAAAAAGTTCTAATATTATTTTCACCGGCATGCTAGGCCTAAATTTCCCCTCTGAGAGTATGGCTCTGCCTTGTTATTGTACACTGATTCTCCTTTTTCGACTCAGTATATATCATTTTTTGCTAGATTAGTTCCAAGTGCTGGAGGGATATATATTATAAGTTCACTGGCACAGTTTAAAGTTCAAGCACGCAAGAGACCGTGAAAAACACGAAAGAACACGGCAACACAGCGACAGGTATACACTATGTCTGTCACTGAGAATCCAAATGGTCAGAGAAGTGGCAGAATCAGTTTAATATAGACAAATGCAAAGTTCTAAATGTTGGATAGGAAAATAACCATGCCACATATAAACTAAATAATGCAGATCTTAATATTACTGTTTGCAAAAAGGATTTAGGAGTTCTGGTTAGCAGTAATCTGAAACCAAGACAACAGTGCATAAGTGTTCGCAATAAAACTAACAGAAAAGTTGGCTTCATATCAACAAGTATAAATAATAGGCTGTTCTTCAGCTCTATATATCCTTGGTTAGGCCTCATTTAGATTATGCTGCTCAGTTCTGGTCACCGTATTACAGAATTGGATATAAATGCTCTGGAAAACGTACAAAGGAGGATGACAAAGTTGATCCCATGTATCAGAAATCTTCCCTATGAGGATAGACTGAGGGCCCTGAATCTGCACTCTCTAGAAAGGCATAGAATTAGGGGGGATATGATTGAGGTGTATAAATGGAAACCAGGAATTAATAAAGAGGATGTAAATAGCGTGCTAAAAATATTTAACATAGACAGGACTCACATCAATGCTTTTAAACGGGAAAAATTCAGATTCAGGAAGGATATGGAAAGCACTGGTTTGGCAATAGGGCTGTGGATGAGTGGAACAAACTCCCGAGTACCGATCTAGAAGCTAAGACGTCGTGTAGTTTAAAAAATAGGTTGGATAAATACATGTCCTAAATACCTAACCTAACCTAACCTAAACTAAAATGGAGGAATATAGCAAATAATGTTGTTGCAGTGATAACATCAGGGGGCAGCTCAGACGATAACCCACACACACATGAGCTTTTAAATCTCTGCACAAAATTCAACTTAAACCAGAAAATTTAATGAGCCTAATAGACTGGAGAATACACTGGAACCTCACTTCACTAACAATGATGATCTGATACGAAATGTCACCAAATCAAAAACAATATACTGGGGATCACAAAAAAATTCGAGGTTCTGAAAATGTTTACGCGCGGAGCCCCAGACTGACAATGGGATCAGTCTCATAAAGGAGCCTTCACCAAATTCAACCCCAAAAACAAAGCAAAAAGTGGGCCCAAGTAAACCAAGCCCTAAACGATATAAGCGGGGAAGATAGACTAACAACACAGACCCCAACTTATGCCTAGAACAGATTAACTCTGTGGCACCGATGTATGCTCAAGGCATATTCCTTTAAAGAAAAAGGAGGAGCAGATGTAAAATAGAAAAGACATGCCCATGAAGTCTGCCCCAAGGCCAGACTCTGGAACCCGTGTGAAGGCTTACTCAGCCCTGTAATAACTTCAGACAGTATTACCAAGGCTGGCTCCTCCTCAGGAAAATTAATGAATAAAAAAGAAATAATAACAGACAAACTTAAAACACTTTTATTATATAGAAAATATAAAATAATAAAACACTTAAATTTTGAAATATTAATCCTACATTAAAGAAAATGAAAAATGAAAAATATAAATGATAACTGAATTCAAGCTAATATATACAGGGGTGTCTGGTGATGGTGGACACTGTGTTGTTGAAATCGTAGCCGTTGCTGATGATGGGGGGGGAGGGGGTCCAGATGTTGGTTACAACCCACTGGTAGTTCTTCACAGTATAGCCTTGATTTATTTTTCCCCGATGACGGAAAAGCAGGTTCCTTTAACCGCTGCAATGATGAGGGGTTACGTTCCTTGCAATTTCATACAGGTACACAGGTTTAATTAAATCCAAAAAGGGGAAGTCTCAGGACGTTAGTCCATCCCCACCAGTTCTTCTCGTTGATTGACAGGTGACCTCTCTGTCATCCAAGCTGAAAAGATAGACAGGTTACCCACTGCTTAAATAATCATCTCCATGATAAGTACAATACCTAAAAGATGTGGGATTATTACAACAGTCAACATAGAGCAAGGCTGAAAAGACTAAGTTTATTATTGTCAAAAGTGAAGTTTTTCAACCCTAAATCCACTAGAATAAAAAGCAAGGCATGTACTTACAGTAGTGCTGGGAGCTGTGAGTCAGTGATTACTGTTTGGACCAAAGCCCCACACGTCACCTTTCGGGGAGGGGGGGGGGGGGAAAGGGAGGAGGGGAAGGGATAGCGGGAGCTAGACTGACCCTACTTTTACAAGCAGCCAGCAGTCAAACTATCACTTTCGGGGGGGGAAAAAGGTGGGAATAGCGGAGCTTGACTTACCCTACCTTAAAAAGTAGCCAGCAATTAAACTATCACTTTCGGGGAGGGGGAAAAAGGTGGGAATAGCGGAGCTTGACTTACCCTACCCTAACAAGAGCCGGCAATGAAACTATTGTTACTATAAAATCCCTCGCTACCCCTATCTATTGAACTTTTCCCTCACACTCCCCCTTACCAAGATTATAGTCAAGGAGTAAAAAAAGAATAGGCAGGAAAAAGTTCTAACATTGGAAGTCGCGAAGGGCAACAAATTTCTACTGACTGTCAGACTTAACCATCAGAGAAATAATGGATGAACCATTGATATACACAATAATGGAACTTAAAAAGCCTGGAGTGCCAATGTCCACCTCAAGAGGCGACTTTTGGGTTTTCCCTTTTAAAAGTTCTAGGAATATAAAAGGTTTGGGTGGTCCGTTTCTAAAATGAATTCTTTTCTCAGAAAATAGAATTTAATTTTGGAGATACCCCACACAAGGGCTAAACATTCCTTTTCTATGGTGGAGTATCTCGTTTCTGGGGAAGGAGTTTCCGGCTTTGGAAGCATACAGGGAAGGGAACCATCATGGATTGTTAGTAACACCGCACCTAAGCCAGTATTGGAGGCATCAGTTCTTAAACAAATGTTTTATTAATATCGGGAAATCTTAAGTATAGGGGTCTTTCGAAAAGTTTATTTTTTAATCTCATTAAACTTTTCCCGAGCTACTTCGGAAAGTTCAAGGGGTTTCCCTTCACAGACTTTTTAAGGAAGTCGGATAAGATCCCGTAAGATCAGTAAAGGTTCTTGATAACCGTGCATAAAAATTTACAGAACCAAGAAAACTATGCATGAGCTTTTTGGGTTTTTGGGGAATTTAAATTCTAATAAAGCTTTGTTCTTACGGGGAGAGGCTGCAGAGTGTTATTAGAAAGTATCAGTCCAAGATATCTAATCTTGTTAAAACCCAAAGGAAGCATTTTTTCGGCTTGACAGTGGGGGCCCAAATGCAAGCGTAACCTACGCAAAACTGAAATGTTAATGTTTGGATATGTTCGCCCCACGTGGAAGTCTACTTTAAATGTTATCAAATAAACTAAAAACATTTGGCATTTTAAAACCCAAGCCCTTTCTCATCAGTCTCACGTAGGTACACAGGCAGTTACCAAACCGAAGGGCATAGTTTTATTTTTGCATCAGTCCTTGGTGTGTAGGGAAAAGTGGTGTACTGCTTGAAGAAGGGATCTAACATTACTTGATGATATGCCTGTCCCAATATCAATCTCTGAAAAGAAGGAAGAGTCATTAAAATTTGTGTAGATCGCTATCTATTAAGGGAAATAGGCTCAGCATCCCACCGAGTTATAACATTAAGGCCCTCTGAAGTCAATAGCAAGTCATATGAATTACCCTCCTTCTTAACCATGACTACGGGTTGAACAATATGAAGATACTGAAGGGTTTTCAATGATCTTTAGTTTTAATAATTTGTCTACCTCTGGGTCAAATGCATCCCTAAGGTGAACGGAACTGGGTATAATTTTCTTTTTGATAGGATTGTCCGTCACTAAGTCATTTCTTAGGACTACCGTGGAGGTGACACCTGGAATATCAGTAAAGACGCCCTGAAAAAGTTACTCACACTTTGAAGTAGTTCAGGGTCTCTATGGTCATCCAAAGATTCATTAATATTAATGTTTGGTTGCACCCGAGTTGGTCAAGAGAACCAAGTCACGTAGTTCTTCATCATAGTCTGGGGTTAGAGGTGTCAATTACGCACACTTTACATTCTTCATTTGTCTTATCAAGTTCGTGTGAAAAACTAAGTCAAAGTTTTTAAAGGGCAGTTAACCGAATTTCTTGGGTAATATTTCTTAAGGATGTTGTATATGAAAAGCTTAGGTTTCCCCTTGACTTCTATGAGGAGTCAACTTTCCCACAAATTTTTAATACTTTATATGGACCTTTCCATGCTACTAATAATTTATTTGATTTTAAATAGGCAAAAGAAACAGAACTTCATCCCCTATTTTAAAAACTTCTCCCTGACTTTGGAATCAAAAATACGTTTTGTACTGGTCCAATGACAAGCTTAAGTTTTTCGAAAAATTGTCAGAGGTCTCCTCAAGTTTGGATCTAAGGTCAGGGAGAAACTGGTAAGAAGACTGAACCTCAGCATTTACCTCCTCATTAGTCCATAAGTCATGAAGGATGGACAATGGGCCTCTGGCCTGATTTTACCATAGAGAATTTTTCAAAAAAAGGTGAAAACCCCAAAGAGTCACGGGGAAAACTTCTCTCATGGAAAACAAAGCCAGGGTAGGTAACAAATGCCACTCCTTAGGTTTAAGAGAAAAAGTTTCCTTTAAAATGGACTTGAGAATCGAATGCTGGCGCTCAATCCCCCCATTACAGCGGGGATGATAGGGTGTGGTGAAGAGAGGCTTCACTCCCAGAAGTTGGTATAGATGTTGCATTAAGTCTGATGTGAATTGTGTCCCACGGTCAGACAAAATTTCTCTAGGGATGCTCATCTGGAGAAGATGGACAAAAGGGCTTCAGCCACCTTGTAGTGGTTATGGTCTTAAGGGTATGGCTTCAGGGAAACTCGAGCATAATCAACTAATGTAATATATATCTATGTCCCCCAGTGAAAGTGGAGATAAAGGACCAACGATTTGAATAGCTACTCTTTCAAACGGTACCGTAAAGATAGGCATTTTGACCATAGGCACTCGCCTGGTACCTCGGGAGGATGACAGTTGGCAAACTTTACACGATATACAATAGGTAGTGGGCATCTGAGGACATTTTTGGCCAAAAATAGGTTTTTCCCCAATTTTATTTAAGGTTTTTACGATGCGAGAATGACCGGCCACTGGCAGGTCATGAGCCATTTTAAGAACAGTCTCTCTGCGTTGACTTGGAAAAAACTAAGATGGAATAATCTATCTCATCTGAATTTAAAATTTTAATACTGACTTGTACAAGATACCTTTTATTATTCAATTTATATGAAAAGTTTTTCCTTTGGATCACTTGATTTTCGTTTAGCGGCTTATGGCAATTCTGAAGAGAAGGGCAATTACGTTTTTAAATTGACAAAAGAGTCCTTTGATATATCTAAAGGCTTGAAGTCAGGGGAAAATCAAAGGATGGACAGTAGGAGAGCCCTAGTCAAAGACATTTATAGTATCGGAGGTGATATCTTCATTTCATCTAACAAGTGAACCGGTGATATACTTCCCCACTTTCGAGAGTAGCATCACTGGTTTTTAATCTCACATGAATATCGCGAGACATTGTCTCATCTGAACTTTCGAGGGGCTTCTCTGACTCTACAGGGAAAAAGATCTGAAAGCTTATTCCACCTTTGGCGATGAAAGGTCAACCTCAGAAGGAAGAATGGCACCTTTTACATCACCTATTAGTACAAAGCAAGAAGTGATGGGAGCTAGTAAAGGCTTCAGACCAACCTGTGAACCATTTAGACCTAATGTAAAAAACGGAAGGTAGGAAAGTGTCCGTACGGCCCAAGTAGTCTGAAAGTATAGCAGAGGAATGAGTTTCTTTAAGGTTAGGGAAAAAGCTTATCAGAAATGACTATACTTTTGCATCCAGTTCTCGTAAAATTGGTAGATACATTAAGTCCATTAACTGTTCCTGAACAGAAGGGTGCTTGGTCATTAACAGTCTTTAAAACATCTTCCAACTTTTTGGTCCTTCTAGAAGGACAATCTGGACGTTTATGTCCCTTAACACCACACAAATGACAAACAGGAATAAAAAAAGTCATTTTACTTTCCGTTAGAGGGTTTGATTTCTTTTAAAGGGCTGATGAACCCTTGCCCTTAGGGTTCGATCCCTTTAGGTCTTTATAGGAATTGTGAGCCTCAGCATACAGGTCACAGCCTCAGCAACTTCCTCAGCTTTAATCAAGTTACGTTCTCTGATGAATGTTCGTATCTGATGGGGAAAGAGCTGTCAGGAACTGGTCAGCAACCATGAAGTCTCTAAGAGATTTCATAACTGTGATCAATTCCTGAACTCTCTATCCAAAAGTCGAACAAACGAAAAAGTGCTACCTGTAACTGCTGAAAGTTCTGGCCAGGTTGTAAGGTGGCATACCTGAAATCTTTCCTGTAAGAATTAGTGATTTTTTGATATGCTTTAAGGATTGCCTTCTTCAGTTTGATTATAATTACATATGATATCCTGCGACCCAAAATTGCATAGTATTCAAGGCTTTTACCAGAAAATAACATTCCTAACCTGGTAGCCCAGGTGTCAGCAGGCCGTTTTACAGAGGGGAGCGGTATTTTTCAAACCTGATAATGTATGAAGTTTTGTCTTCCCCCTCTGTGAAGGGAGGTAAATTAGGTGTTGGAATATGTGCACTGACTGCACGTTGTTCCATTACTCCTTCCTCTAATTGTTGTTGTGTAAGAGTTACCTTTTTATTCTCTAAATCAAGGGGAGATTTTCCGAGCTCGCGATCCTTTTCTCTCTCTAGTAACTCAAGTTCTCTAGCTTTTTCCCCCACGTTCTCTACTTTTTTTCCCCAACTTCTCTATCCTTTGCTCTTTCCTCAAGTTCTCTTATTTTAGCCAGTTCCCCCACATATTTTAGCCTGTTCCTCACGTATTTTAGCCTGTTCCTCCACGTTCTCTAGCTCTTTCTTCACATCAAGTCTATCACGCTCGTTTTTGTCTTCTCTTTCTCTTTCTGTTTTCTTGGATTTCTCTCTCAATTTTTCTCTCTCTCTCCTTTTTCTTCTGTCTTTCAAGGTTCTCTTTCTCCTTTTTCTCTTCTCTTTCGATTCTCTCTCTCTCCTTTTTCTCTTCTCTCTCTCTCCTTTTTCTCTTCTCTTTCGATTCTCTCTCCTTTTCTTCTTCTCTTTCCCTTTCTTATGTCTCTCTTCTCTCTCAATTCTCTCTCTTTTAAGTCTTTCCTGGATCTTAGCACTAATGAAAGATTCTAAATTTTTCCCTGTTATTCCTAACTTACTTCCAGCATTCACCAAAAATGGTATTCCTCCATGCTTGCAAGAATAACTTAAACTATATGGGGAAATGAAACAGGTATTAAAGAAAACAGAGGGTTCAATTCCTGCTCCGTTCAAACTGTAAATAAACCAGAGGGGTCGATCCCTGCTTAAATTAAACAATATGTATTAATTAAAACGAAGGGGTTTTATGCCAGCTCCGACAAACAGTAAGTAGAAAAGGGGTCCTTGACCATCCAATCTTCTCACCAACAAATCAAGAGTGTCCCACGACAGTTTCCCCTTTATAAAATAAAGGCTCAATGAAACAAATTTGTCACTGGAAAATCTCGGGGCCCTAGAGTCTAATCCTCCAAGTGTTTCAAGCTCACAAGAAAGGTGGCAGAATTAACTATTTATCCTGGGCCCGACTTGACTTAAAATAAATTGAGACTATAACAATCACCAAATCTTTTAAAATACCTGTACTGTAGGCCTACCAAAGAGAATGATTACTCATGGCTGGTGGTAACCGTCTGTGGTATGCAGTGTTTGAAATTCCAATGGTAGATTCGAGATGGAATTGAATCTTGATCTGTCGAGTTGTATCCTGGCAAGGCGCACTTGTGAAGCTTACTCAGCCTGTAATACTTCAGACAGTATTACCAAGGCTGGCTCCCCCTTAGGAAAATTAATGAATAGAAAAAGAAATAATAAAAGACAAACATAAAACACTTTATTATATAGAAATAGAAAATAAAAACACTTAAATATGAAATATTTAAACCTACATTAAAAAAAATGGGAAAAAAGAAAAATATAAATGATAACTGAATTCAACGCTAATAAAATATAGGGTGTCTGGTGGGTTTGGGGATACTGTGTTGTTGAAAAACGTAGCCGTTTCTGATGATGGGGGGGGGGGGTCGCAGGTGTTGGTTACGACCCACTGGCTAGTTCTTCACAGTATTTGCCTTGAGTATTATATCCCGATGACAGGAAAGCAGGTTCTTTACCCCTGCAATGAGGAGGGTTACGTCCTGCAATTTCATACAGGTGCACAGGTAATTAAATCCAAAAAGGGGAAGTCTCAGGACGTTAGTCCATCTCCACCATTCTTCTCGTTGATTGACAGGTGACCCTCTCTGTCATCCAAGCTGAAAAGATAGACAGGTTACCCACTGCTTAAATAATCACTCCTCCATGATAATACAATACCTAAAAGATTTTGGTGATTATTACAACAGTAACATAGAGCAAGGCTGAAAAAGACTAAGTTTTATTATTGGTCAAAAGTGAAGCTTTCAACCCATAAATCCACTAGAATACAAGGCAGGCATGTACTTACAGTAGTGCTGGGAGCTGTGAGTCTAGTGATTACTGTTTGGACCAGAGCCCCACACGTCACCTTTCGGGGGGGGGGGGAAAGGGGGAGGGGAAGGGTAGCGGAGCTAGACTGACCCTACCTTAACAAGCAGCCGGCAGTCCCAAAATATCACTTTCCCGGTGGGGGGAAAAAGGCGGGAATAGGGGACTTGACTTTCCCAACCCTTAAAAAAGTAGCCGGCAAATGAAACTATCACTTTCGGGGAGGGGGAAAAAAAAAAGGGGAATAGCAGGAGCTTGACTTACCCTTTCCTTAACAAGTAGCCGGGAATGAAAACTATTGTTACTATATGCCCTCGCTACTCCTTCTATTGAACTTTTCCCTCACATCCGGGTTCATCAAGAACTGCAAGAAGCCCCTATCACGTGCTTTAACATCCTATGGAGAGGGAGCATGGACAATGGGGGTCGTCCTAAAGTTTTTTAAAAACAACAGACATACCCCACTTTACAAAGGGAGCAGTAAAAACCCACAACTGAATAAATACTGAATAATTATATCTCATAAAAGTCTAACCTGTGACCCAATCAAACTTTATTTTTTAATTACATTACCTAACAGAATACTCCATTCTACTGAATGCTCAGCAACACAGTAAAGACCCTTGACCTCTCTTTGTAATACTCATTTTTGGGTAAATTTTTTCTTTTTTAAATAATGTTTTTTTTCCACTGAATATATCATTCTTAGTTAATCTTAAATAAATTTTAAAAACCTGCCCATATGTTCTGCATAAAAGGGGCCCCTTAGCATGTTCCGTAATAACTGTATTCCCTTGTACTTCACTGTATCATGTTCAAATAAAAAATAAATAAAGAACTACAACCGATAGCACAAATCCCATATCATAAAAATATTTGAAAGGTCCAAGAACAAATCACCACCCACAATACCCTCAGTTACAAACCCAGGGCAAAACGGGTTTGAGCAGGTCGCTCCGTCTGCCCAACAGGATCCACGACAAGGTCCAGAGCACTAAAGAAAAAAAATCAGAGTAAAAACACCTTTGCAAAACCCTTTCGACAATTGCCCATGTCGTAATAGCGCACAAAATGCGTGCTAAAGGAATTTCAGGAAAAATTGGTAGATGGATTATAATTTTTTCACAAAAAACACAAAGGTAGATCAACAAGGGAAAAGTAGAGGCGGGTACGGTGAAAAGCTCTGTTCCCAAGGCACATACTCGCTCCCTCTTTTTCCTCATCCTCATATCTGACATGCAAGGATTCGTCCGCACAATGTCTTCCTTTTCAGATGACGCGAATTTCTCATGAAGTGTTTCCACCCCGCAGACACTGCAAGGCTCCAGGGGACATCAACCGAACTTTTAGTGGGCTGCAGAAACAATTGAAGTTCAACGATAAAATTTCAAATTTCTCCTAGGTAAACATGATAAATTTTAAAAATTTTACAGAGTATAAACAAATTCCCCAAAAATAGAGCGAAAAAATAAAGTCAAAGACCTGGGAGTGATAAAGTCGGAGGGTCTCCCTTCAAGGACCTAACATTGTATCATCGCATCTGCTAGAAAAATGACAGATGGATAAAGGAACCTCAAACTAGGGTGCAAGCCCATGATGACATTCTTTTGTCGTGTTCTTCTAGGCTGGAATATTTTCGCAACTACAGCACCTTTTCAAGGCAGGTGAAATTACTGACCTTTAAAAAATTACAAACACCTTTAAGGACACTAAGGAGATGAAACACCTCAATTACTGGGAGCGCTTAAGTTCCTGAACCTGTATTCCTGGGAAAGCAAGCGGGAAATCAGATTTATACACCTGGAATACCAAAAGGGATTTGTAAACCCAACTTGACACGAAAAACATCTTTCAAAACAAAAAGACTCGGCCCGACATCACCACCCCCCAATGAAAAGAAGGGTGTCACTACACGTTAAGGAACCATACAAAGTGTCAGGGGCCCCAACGTTTAACGCCTCCCAGCATACAAAAAAGGGATTACCAACAGACCCCCGGCAGTCTTCAACTGGCACTGGGCAAGACCTAAAGTCAGTTCCTGACCAGCCGGGCTGTGGCTGTACGTTGGTTTCGTGCAGCCAGCAGTAACTTTGGTTGATCAACTTGACCCACCTGAGGCCTGGTCCAGCCCGGGCAGGGGGCGTTTGATCCCGGAACTCTCCAGGTAATCCTAATCAAACCCAAAAATTAAAGTTAATTTTTTGTTTTTGACAATTTTAAAACAATTTTTTCAAAAATTTTTGAAATAAACCCGATCACTTAAAGATGAAATTTAAAACACCGGTGCGACCAACCTGGTGCTGAACAACCTGGTGCTGAACAACCTGGTGCTGACACACCGGGTCTGACACAACCTGGTGCTGACAAACCGGGTGCTGACAAAAACCGGGTGCTGAACAACCTGGTGCTGACAAAAACCTGCTGCTGACAAAACCCTGGTGCGACACCCGGGTGCTGAACAACCGGGTGCTGACACACCTGGTGTGACACAACCCGGGTGCTGACAAAACCCGGGCTGACATAACCTGGTGCTGAACAACCTGGTGCTACAAAAAACCTGGGCTGACAAAACCTGTGCTGACAAAAACGCTGCTGACAAACCTGGTGCTGACACAACCTGCTGCGACAAACCCTGGTGCTGACAAAACCTGCTGCTGACCAACCTGCCTGCAAAACCCTGGGGCTGACAAAACCCGCTGCGACACACCCTGGTGCTGACAAACGGTCTGACAAAACCGGGTGCGACAAACTGGTGCTCCCAACCTGCTGCTGACAAAACCTGGTGCTGACACAACCTGCTGCTGAACAACCTGGTGCTGACACAACCTGGTGCTGCCCAAAAACCTGGTGCTGACAAAACCCTGGTGCGACAAAACCCTTGCTGCAAAAAAGGGTGCTGACAAAACCCTGGTGCTGAAAAAACCTGGTGCTAAACACAACCTGGTGCTGCAAAACCTGCGCTGAAAAACCGGGTTTTCTGAAAAAACCCCCGGGTGTGACACAACCGGTGCTGACACAACCTGGTGCGACACAACCTGCTGCTGACAAACTTGCTGACACAACTGCTGCTGACAAAACCCTGGTGCTGACACAACCTGGTGCTGACAAAACCCTGCTGCTGAATAACCTGCTGCTGACAAAACCCTGGTGCTGACACAACCTGCTGCTGACCAACCTGGTGCGACACATCCTGGGCTGACACAACCTGGTGCTGACACAACCTGGGCTGACACAACTGCTGCTGCACAACCGGGTGCTGACACAACCGTGTGACAAAAACCTGGGCTGACACAACCTGGTGCTGACAAAACCCCTGCTGTGAAAAACCTGCTGCTGAACAACCTGCTCTGAACAACCTGTGTGACACAACCTGGTGTGACACAACCTGCTGTGACCAACCTGCTGCTGACACAACCTGCTGCTGACAAAACCTGTGCTGACAAAAACCTGCTGCTGAACAACCTGCTGCTGATACAACTTGCTGCGACAAAACCTGGTGCTGAAAAAACCTGCGCTGACACAACTGCTGCGCCCAAAACCCCTGTTGCTGACACAAATGCTGCTGACACAACCTGCGCGAAAACCCTGCTGTGACAAAACCTCGCTGACACAACCTGTGCGACACAACCTCTGCTGACAAAACCTGCTGCTGACACACCGCTGCTGCCCAAACCTGCTGTGCCCAAAAACCTGTGGACAAAACCTGTGCTGACACAACTGGTGCTGACAAAACCCGGCTGCTGAACACCGGGTGTCCCAAAACCCGCTGTGCACATCCTGTGTGACAAAACCCTGCTGCTGACACAACCGCTGTGACACAGCCTGGTGCTGACACAACCTGCTGCGACACATCCTGGTGCTGACCAACCGGGTGCTGACACAACGGGTTTTCTGACACAACGGGTGCTGACACAACCTGTGCTGACACAACTGCTGCTGAACAACCTGTGTGAACAACCTGCTGCTGACACAACCTCTGCTGACAAAACCCTGGTGCTGACACAACCTGGTGCTGACAAAACCCTGCTGCTGACCAACCGCTCCCGACACAACCTGTGCTGACACAACTGCTGCGCCCAAAACCCTGCTGCTGACAAAACCCCGCTGCTGCCCCAAACCTGGTGCTGAACAACCCTGTGCTGACACATCCTGGTGCTGACACAACCTGATGCGACAAAACCCGGTGCGACACAACCGGGTGCTGACAAACCCGCTGCTGACACAACCTGCTGCTGACAAAACCCGCTGTGACAAAACCCTCTCTGAAATCCTGGTGCGGGACACAAACTATGCTGACAAAACCCGGTGCTGACCAACCGCGCTGAACAACCTGGTGCTGACACAACCGGGTGCTGACACAACCGGGGCTGACAAAACCCTGCTGCTGACACAACCGCTGCGGACACAACCTGCTGCTACCCCAACCTGTGCTGAACATCTGGTGCGACAAAACCTGGTGCTGACCAACCTGCTGCAAAACCAACCGCTGTGACAAAACCTGGTGCTACACAACCTCTGCTGACACAACCTGTCCGACACAACCTGCTGTAAAAACCCTGCTGCTGACACATCCTGGTGCTGACAAAACCTGCCAAACCAATGCTGCTGACACAACCGTGCTGACAAACCTGCTGCTGACACATCCTGGGCTGACAAAAACTGTGCTGACAAACCTGCTGCTGACAAAACCCTGCTGCTGAAAAAACCTGCTGCGACACATCCGGTGCTGACACAACCTGTGCTGACACACCCGGGTGCTGACACAACCTGCTGCTGACACACCTGGTCTGACAAAACCCTCTGTGACACACCCTGGGCTGACAAACCTGGTGCGACACAACCTGGTGCTGAACATCCGGGTGCTGAAAACAACCTGGTGCTGAACAAACCTGGTGCTGACAAAAATGGGCTGACAAAACCTGTGCTGCAAAACCCTGGTGCTGACACAACCGGCGCTAAAAACAACCTGGTGCTGCACAACCTGTGCGGACACAACCGGTTTTGCTGACAAAACCCTGGTGCTGAACAACCTGGTGCTTAAAAAACCTGGTTCTGACAAAAACCTGGTGTGACCACCCGGTGCTGAAAAAATCCTGGGGCTGACAAAATGGTGCTACCACAACCTGGTGATGCACATCCTGGGTGCTGAAACACCCGGGTGCTGACACAACCTGGTGCTGACAAAAAACCTGGTGTGACACAACCTGGTCTGAAAAATCCTGGTGCTGACACATCCGGGTGCGACATCCCGGGGTGCTGACACAACCTGATGGAACATCCGGTGCTGAACATCCTGGCGCTGACAAAACCCTGGTGCTGACCAACCGGTTTGCTGACAACCTGGTGCTAACAATCCGGTGTGACACAACCTGGTGCAACAAAAACCTGGTGCTGACAAAACCCTGGTGTGCACAACCTGGTGTGACACATCCTGGTGCTGACCATCCTGGTGCTGAAAAACCCTGCTGCTGCCAACCGGTGCTGACCAACCTGGTGCTGATAAAAATGGTGGTGACAACCTGGTGCTGACACTCCTGGTGTGACAAACCCTTGTGCGACACAACCTGGTCAGAACAACCGGGTTTTGCTGACACACCCTGGTGCGACCATTCCTGGTGCGACACATCCTGGTGCTGAACAACCGGTGTTTGACACATCCGGTGCTGACAAAACCCTGGTGCTGAAAATCCTGGTGTGACACATCCTGGTGCTGACACACGGGTTGCTGAACATTGGTGCGGACAAAACCTGGTGCTGACACAACCTGGTGCTGACCCCAACCGGTGCTGACACTCCTGGTGTGACAAAAACCTGGTGCTGACACACCCTGGTGCTGCAAAACCCTGGTGTTGACAAACCCGGTGCTGCCCACACTGGTGCTGAAAAACCTGGTGCTGACAAAACCCTGGTGCTGACAAACCTGGTGCTGACACAACCTGGTGTGACAAACCCCTGGTGCTGAAAAACCGGGTGCTGCACAACCTGGTGTTGACACAACCTGGTGCTGACACAACCTGGTGCTGAAACAACCTGGTGCTGAAAAAACCCTGGTGCTGAAACAACCGGGTTGTGAAAAACCTGTGTGACACAACGGGTGCTGAAAAACTTGGTGCTGAAAAAAACCTGGTTGCTAAAAAAACCGGGTGCTGACCCAACCTGGTGCTAAAACAACCTGGTTGAAACAACCTGGTGCTGAAACAACCTGGGGGTGAAAAAAACCGGTGCGAAAAAAACCTGGGCGAAACAACCTGGTTTCTTAAACAACCTGTGCTGAACAACCTGCTGCTGAAACAAGGGTTGTGAAAAACCCGGGGTGCTGAAAAACCCTGGTGTGAAACAACCTGGTGCTGAAAAAACCCGGGTGTTGAAAAAACCTGGTGCTGAAACAACCTGTGCTGAAACCCGGGTGCTAAAAACAACTGGGCTGAAACAACCTGGTGCTGAAAAAACCCTGGTGCTGAAAAAACCCGGCGCTGAAAAACCCTGGTTGCAAAAAAACCTGGTGCTGACAAAACCCTGGTGCTGAAACAACCTGTTTGCTAAAAAATATGGTTGTTAAAAAAACCCTTGTGCTGAAACAACCTGGTGCTGAAAAAACGGGTGCTAAAAACAACCGGGTTTCTGAAACAACATGGTTCTGAAAAAAAAACCTGGTGCTGAAACAACCTGGTTGTGAAACAACCGGGGTGGACACAACTGGTGCTGAAACAACCTGGTGCTGAAACAACCTGGATGCGGGAAAAACCTGGTTGCTGAAACAACCGGTGCTGACAACCTGGTTGCTAAAACCCTGGTGCTAAAAAAAACCTGGTGCGAAAAAACCCTGGTTGCTGAACAACCCTGGTGGACAAAACCGGGGTTGCGAAAACCTGGTTTTTAAAAAACCTGGTGCGACACAACCGGGTTTGCTGAAACAACCTGGTGCTGAAACAACCTGGTGTGACACAACCGGTGCTAAAAAAAAACTTGCTGAAAAAACCCGGATGACACAACATGGCGCTGAAAGAACCGGGTGCTGAAACAAACCCGGGTTTTTAAAAAACCCTGGTGCGACAAAACCCTGTGCTGACAAACCGGGTCCCTAAAACAACCTGGTGCTGAAACAACCTGGTGCTGACAAAACAGGCGCTGAAAAAACCCTGGTGCTGAAACTACCGGGTGCTAAAACAACCGGGGTGCTGAAAAAACCCTGGTGCTGAACAACCGGGGCGGCATAACCTGGTGCTGAAAAAACCCGGTGCTAAAAAAACCTGGTGCAGAAACAACCTGGTCTGAAAGAACCGGGGCAGAAACAACGGTGCTGAAAAACCTGGTCTGAAAAAACCCTGGTGCTGAAACAACCGGGTTAAAACAACTGGTGCGAAACAACCGGGTGCTGAAAAAACCCGGTGCTGAAAAAACCCTGGTGCTGAAACAACCTGGGCTGAAAAAACCTGGTGTTAAAAACCCCTGGTTGTAAAACAAGATGAGCGAAAACAAGTGGGTGTAAACAGGGTGCTAAAACAACCTGGTGCTGAAACAACCTGGTTTCGACAAAACCTTTTGTGAAACAACCTGATGCTGAAATAACTGGCGCTGAAACAGGTGCGAAACAACCGGTGCTAAAAATACCGGCGTTGAAAACCCTGGTGCAGAAACAACTGTGGGAAACACCCTGTGCAGAAACAACTGGTGCAGAAACAACCTTGCAGAAACAACCCGGGTTGCAGAAAAAACCTGGTGCTGAAACAACCTGGTGCTGAAAAAACCGGTGCTGAAAAAAACCTGGTGCGAGACAACCGGGGGCAGAAAAACCTGGTGCAGAAAAACCTGGTGCAGAAACAACCTGGTGCTGAAAAAACCGGGTGCAGAAAAACCCGGTGCAGAAAAAACCCTGGTGCTGAAACCCCCCTGGTGCGGCAACCCCGGGTGCAAAAAAACAACCGGGTCGAAACAACCTGGTGCTGAAACCCCCGGTCTGAAAAAACCTGGTGCTGAAACAATGGTGCAGAAACAACCTGGTGCGAAAAAACCCGGGTGCTAAAACAACCGGTCTGGAAAACCGGTGCAGAAAAAACCCTGGTGCAGAACAACCTGGTGCAGAAAAAAACCTGGTGCGAGACAACCTGGTCTGAAAAACCGGGTCTGAAAAAACCCTGGTGGAAAAAACCGGGTGCTGAAAAAAACGGGCGAAAAAACCCTGGTGAAAAGAAACAACCTGGTGCTGAAACAACCTGGTGTGAGAAAACTGGTGCAGAAAAAACCGGTGCAGAAACAACCTGGTGCAGAAACCCCGGGTGCTGAGAAAAAACCCTGGTGCAGAAAAAACCTGGTGCGAAAAACCGGTCAGAAACCCCCGGGTGCAGAAAAACCTGGTGCTGAGACAACCTGGTGCGGGAACAACCCGGTGTGAAACAACCTGGTGCTGAGAAAAACCTGGTCGACACAACCGGGTGCTGAGAAAACCTGGTGCTGAGACCCCTGGTGCTGAAGACCCTGGTGCTGAAAAAACCCTGGTGCTGAAAAAACCTGGTGCAGAAAAAACCCGGTGCTGAGACAACCTTGTGCTGACCAACCTGGTGCTGCACAACCTGGTGTGCCCACAACCTGGGTTGACAAAACCCTGGTGCTGACCCCCCCCGGGTGCTGAAAAACCGGTGCAAAAACAACGGGTGCTAAAAAACAACCGGGTGCTGAAAAAACCCTGGTGCTGACAACCTGGTGCTGAAACAACCTGGTGCTGAAACAACCGGGTTGCTAAAACAACCTGGTGCTGCCCCAACTGGTGCTGAAACAACCTGGTGTTGAAAAACCGGTGCTGAAAAACCTGGTCTGAAACAACCTGGTGTGAAAAAAACCGGGTGCTGAAACAACCGGGTTTCTTAAAAAATGGTGCTGAACAACCTGCTGCTGAAAAAACCCCTGGTGCTGAAACAACCTGGTGCTGAAAAACAACCGGGTGCTAAACAACCTGGTGTGAAAAAACCCGGGGGTTTTGAAAAAAACCGGGTGCTGAAACAATGGTGCTGAAACAACCTGGGCGAAAAAACCCTGGGCTGAAAACCTGGGCTGAAAAAACCCTGGTGCTGAAACAACCGGGCGCTGAAAAACCCGGTTGCTAAAACAACCGGGTGCTGCAAACCGGTGCTAAACAACCGGTTTGCTGAAACAATATGGTTGTTGAAAAACCTGGTGCTGAAAACAACCGGTGCAAAAACAACCGGGTGCTAAAACAACCTGGTTTGAAACAACATGGTTGCTGAAAAAACCCCGGGTGCTAAAAACCTGGTTGCTGAAACAACCGGTGCTGAACAACCTGGTGTTTGAAAAAACCTGGTGCGAAACAACTGGAGCTGAAAAAACCTGGTTGCTGAAACAAACCTGGTGTGACAACCCTGGTTGCTAAAACAACCGGGTGCAAAAAAAAACCTGGTGCGAAACAACCGGGTTGCTGAAACAACCTGGTGCTGACACAACCGGGTTGTAAAACAACCTGGCTGTTGAAACAACCTGGTCTGACAAACCGGGTTGCTGAAACAACCGGGTTTGCTGACAAAACCTTGTGGACAAAAACTGGTGCAAAAACACCTGGTGCTGAAAAAACCCTGGTTATGACACAACATGGCGCTAAAAAGAACCTGGTGCTGAAAATACCTGGTTTTGAAACAACCTGGTGGGACAAAACCTGGTGTGACAAAAACCTGGTGTTTAAAACACCTGTGCTGAAACAACTGGGCTGACACAAATGGCGCTAAAAAACCCTGGTGCTGAAAAAACCTGTGCTGAAAAAACCCTGGTGCTAAAACATGGTGCTGAAAAAACCCTTGTGGCATAACCTGGTGCAAAAACAACCTGGTGCTAAAAAAAACCGGGTGCAGAAAACCTGGTGCTGAAAAACCTGGTGCAAAAAACAACCTGGGCTGAAAAAACCTGGTGCTGAAAGAACGGGTCTGAAACAACCGGTGCTGAAAAACTGGTGCGAAAAAACCCTGGGTGCTGAAAAAACCGGTGCTGAAACAACCGGGTGCTGAAACAACCTGGTGCTGAAACAACCTGGTGATTAAACAACCGGGGTGCGAAACAAATGATCTGAAACAAGTGGTGCTGAAACATGGTGCTCAAACAACCTGGTGCTAAAAAACCTGGTGCGACACAACCTGGTTGCTGAAAAAAACCTGATGCGAAAAAACCCGGGCTGAAAATGGGGCTGAAAAAACCGGGTGTTTGAAACTACCCGGCGTTGAAACATCTGGTGCAAAAAAACAACCGTGCGAAACAACCTGGTGCAAAAAAACCCTGGTGCGAAAAACGGGTGCAGAAACAACCGGGTGCAAAAAAAAACCCTTGGTGCTGAAAAAACCCTGGTGCTAAAAACGGGTGCTGAGACAACCTGGTGCTGAGAAACTGGTGAGAAACAATGTGCAGAAACAACCTGGTGCAGAAAAAAACCTGGTGCTGAAAAAACCTGGGCGAAAAACCTGGTGCAGAAACAACCGGTGTTTTTGAACAACGGGGTGCTGAGAAAACCCGGTGCAGAAAAAACCTGGTGCAGAAAAAACCTGGTGCTGAAAAACTGGTGTAAAAAAACCCTTTGTGTGAAAAACCGGGTGCAGAAAAACGGTGCAAAAACAACCGGGTGCTGAAAAAACCTGGTGCGAGACAACCGGGTGCAAACAATGGTGAAAACAACCGGGTGAGAAACAACCTTGCTGAGCAACCTGGTGCTGAAAAACCTGGTGCTGAAACAACCTGGTGCTGAAAAACCCTGGTCTGAAAAACCCTGGTTGCAGAAAACAACCTGGTGCTGAGAAACCTGGTGCAGAAAAAACCCTGGTTGCAGAAAAAACCTGGTGCGAAACAACCTGGTGCAGAAAAACCGGTGCTAGAAAACCCTGGTGCTGAGAAAACCCTGGTGCTGAAACAACTGGTGCTGAAAAACCCGGGTTGCGACACACCTGGTGCTGAGACAACCTGGTGCAGCAACGGGTGCTGAAGCACCCTGGTGCTAAAAAACCCTGGTGCTGAGAAAACCGGTGGGAAAAAAACCCTGGTGCTAGCAACCCTTGTGCTGAAACAAGGGTGGTGAAAAACCGGGTGCTGAGACAACCTGGTGCTGAAAAAAACCTGGTCTAAAACTGGGGCAGAAACAAATGGTGCTGAACAACCGGGTGCTGAAAAAACCTGTGCTAAACAACCGGGTGCAGAAAAAACCCTGGTGTGAAAAAACCCTGGTGCAAAAAACAACCTGGTGCTGAAACAACCTGGTGCTGAAAAAACCTGGTGCTGAAGCCCCCTGGTCTGAAAAAACCCGGTGCAGAAACAACATTTTGCTGAAGCACCCCTGGTGCTGAAACAACCTGGGCAAAAACAACCTGGTGCGAAAAAACCCGGGGTGCTGAAACAACCGGTGCAGAAACAACGGGTGCTGAAACAACCGGGTGCGAAAAAAACGGGTGCAGAAACAACTGTTGCTGAACCCCCCTGGTGCGACACAACCTGGTGCTGAAAAACCTGGTGCTGAAAAACCCTGGGCTGAAACAACCTGGTGCAAAGCAACCTGGTGCTGAAACAACCTGGTGTGAGACACCTTTTTGCAGAAAAAAACCCTTTGGGCCCCAAAACAATTTGTTGCAAAACAACCTGGTGCTGAAACAACCTGGTGCTGAAACACCTGGCTGAAACAACCTGGTCTGAAACAACCGGGCAAAAAACAACCTGGTGCAGAAACAACCTGGTGAAAAAAACCCCCGGGGTGCTGAAAAAACCCTGGTGCAGAAACAAACCGGTCCTGAAAAACCTGGTGCTGAGAAAACCCGGTGGAAAAAAACCTGGTGCGAAAAAACCCTGGTGCGAAAAACCGGGTGTGAAAAACCGGTGTGAAAAAACCTGGTGCTGAAAAAACCTGGTGCGAAAAAACCTGGTGCTGAAACAACCTGGTGCTGAAAACCTGGTGCTGAAACAACCTGGTGCTGAAAAAAACTGGTGCAGAACAACCTGGTCAGAAAAAAACCCTGGTGCAGAAAAAAACCTGGTGCTGAAAAAAACCCGGGTGCGAAACAACCTGGTGCTGAAAAAACCCGGGTGCGAAAAAACCCTGGTGCAAAAAAAAACTGGTGCGCAACCTGGTGCTAAAAAACCCTGGTCAAAAAACAACCTGGTGCTGAAACTTCCCGGCGTTGAAACAACGGGTGCAAAAACAAAACCTGGTCTGAAAAACCGGTGCTGAAACAACCGGTGCTGAAAAAACCCTGGTGCTGAAAAACCCCTGGTGCTGAAAAAACCCTGGTGCAGAAAAAAACCCTGGTGCTAAAAACCCCCGGCGTTGAAACAACCTGGGTGAAACACCTGGTGCTGACACAACCTGGTGCTGAAAAAACCCCGGGTGCAGAAAAAAAACCTGGTGCTGAAAACAACCGGTGCTGAAAAAACCCTGTGCTAACAATGGTGCGAAACAAATGGTGTGAAACAACCTTGCTGACACAACCTGGTGCAGAAACAACCTGGAGAAAAAAACCTGGGCTGAAACAACCTGGTGCTGAAGCACCCTGGTGCTAAAAACCTGGGCTGAAAAACCTGGTGCGAAACAACCTGGTGCTAAAAACAACATGTTTGCTGAAACAACCTGGTGCGAGACAACCTGGTGTCACAACCTGGTGCTGAAAAAACCTGGTGCGAAACAACCTGGTGCTGACACAATCGGGTGCGAAACAACCGGTCTGAAACAACCTGGTGCTGAAAAAAACCTGGTGCTGACAAAAACCTGGTGGAAAAACCTGGTGCAGAAAAAACTGGTCTGCAAAACCTGGTGCTGACACAACCTGGTGCAGAAAAAAACCTGGTGCTGAAACAACCGGTGTGACACAACCTGGTGCTGAAAACCCCTGGTGTGAAACAACCTGGTGCTAAAAACAACCTGGTCTAAAAAACAACCTGGTGCTGAAAAAAACCCTGGTGCTGCCCAAAACCTGGTGCTCCCAACCGGGTTGCTGACACAACCTTGTGCAAAAAAAAACCTGGTGCGAAACAACCATGTGCTGAAAAAAACCTGGGCTGACACAACCTGGGTGACACAACTGGTGCCGAAACAACCTGGTCTGAACAACCTGGTGCTGACAAAACCCGGGTGCAGAAAAAACCTGGTGCTGAAAAAACCCGGGTGCGAAAACCTGGTGCTGAAAAAACCCTGGTCGAAACAACCTGGTGCTGAAACAACCTGGTGCTGAAAAAACCTGGTGCTGCCCACAACCGGTGCTGAACAACCTTGGCAGAAACCCCCTGGTGCTGAAAAAAAACCTTGCTGAAAAAACCTGGTGCTGACAAACCTGGTGCGACCAACCTGGTCCGAAACAACCGGGTGCTGATACAACCTGGGTGACACAACCCTGGTGCAAAAACAACCGGGTGCTGAAACAACCGGGTGCTGAAAAAACCCTGGTGTGAAACAACCGGTGCTGAAAAAACCCCGGGTGCAGAAAACAACATGTTGGAAACAACCTGGTGCTGACACAACCTGGTGCGAAAAAACCCCTGGTGCAAAAAAAAACCTGGCGAAACAACCTGGTGCAAAAAACCCCTGGTGCTGAAACAACCTGGTGCTGACACAACCGGTGCTGACCAACCTGGTGCAGAAACAACCTGGTGCTGAAAAACCTGGTGCGAAAAAACCCGGGTGCTTAAAAAACCCTGGTTGCTGACAACAACTTGGTGCAGAACAACCCTGGTGCTGAAAAAACCTGGTTGACACAAGGTGCAGAACAAACCTGGTGTAAAAGAACCTGGTGCTGAAAGAACCTGGTGCTGAAACAACCTGTTGCAGAAAAAACCCTGGTGCTAAACAACCCGGGTTTCGGGAAAAACAACCTGGTGCTGAAACAACCTGGTGTGAAAAAACCCCGGTGCTGAAAGAAATGGTGCTGAAACCCCTGGGCTGAAACAACCGGGGTGTGAAACAAATGTTGCGAAACAACCTGGTGCTGACCAACCGGGGTGTGCCCCAAACCTGGTGCTGAAAAAAACCGGTGCTAAAACAACCTGGTGTTTGACAAAACCCGGTGCTGACAAAACCGGGGTGCTGAAAACAACCTGGTGCTGAAAAAACCCGGGCTGACAAAACCTGGGCAGAAAAACCTGGGTGAAAAAACCCTGGTGCTGAAACAACCTGGTGCTGACACAACCGGTGCTAAACAAACCCGGTGCAGAAAAAACCCCGGTGCACCACCGGTGCTGACAACAACCGGTGCAGAAAAAAACCTGGTGCTGAAACAACCCTGGTGGCAAACCCGGGTGCTGACCAACCGGTGCGAAACAACCTGGTGCTGAAAAAACCGGTGTGAAAAAACCTGGTGCTGAAACACCTGGTGCGAAACCCTGGGGGGAGAAACTACCTGGTTCTCAAAAACTTGGTGCTGAAATTGTGGCACTTAATTGCCCCATCCGACTTTTGTTTTTTTTGTCGACACTAATAGTATTGTCATTTCTGACACTAATAGTGCCCCCTGCCTCTGACCTAAGATGCCACCTCCCTTTGACACTAAGAGTGTCACTGCCTCGACACCAACAGTGCCATCTGCCTGACACCAAGAGTGCCACCTTCCTCTGACACTAAAATTCCACCTGCCTCTGACACTTAGAATGCCACCTACCTCTCTCACTAAGAGTGCCACCTGGAATTGACACTAAGAATACCACTTGCTCTGACAAAAAGCGTGTCACCTGCCTGACACTAAGAGTGTCACCTGCATCTGATGTTTAAGAGTGCCACTTGTCTATGACACTAAAAGTGCCACCTGCTTCGACATTGAGTTTCACATGCTACTGACACTAAGAGTGCCACGCCTCTGACACTAAGAGTGCCCCCTGCCTCTGACACTAAGAGTGCCCCCTGCCTTGCACTAAGAATCCCACCTGCCTCTGACACGAGTGCGACCTGCCTCTCTCACTAAAGAGTGCACCTGCCTTTGCCCATAAGAGTGCCTCCTGCCTCTGAAACTAAGAGTGCCACCTGCTCTGACATCTTTAGTGCCACCTGCCTCAGTAAGTAAAAGTGAAACCTTTTCTGACACTAAGAGTTTCACCTGGCTCTGACACTAAGAGTGCCCAAACCTGCAACTGACACAAGTGCCAACTGCATATAACACAAAGAATGCTACCTGCCTCAGACACTTAGACTACACCTGTCTCTGACTCCGAGAGTGCCACCTGCCTCTCACTAAGAGTGCCACCTGCATCTGCCCAGTAAGAGTACCACCTGCATCTGACACTAAGAGTGCTACTGCTTTGACACTAAGAGTGCTAACTCTCAATAGCACCAGTAAGTCCATCTGTCATCATTAAAATAAGATAAGATAAGATAAGATTAGTTCGAATTTTTAACCCGAGAGGGTAGCCACCCAGGATAACCCAAGAAAGTCAGTGCGTCATCGAGGACTGTCTTAACTTATTTCCATTGTGGTCCTTAATCTTGTCCCCAGGATGGGGACCCACACCAATCGACAAAACACCCAGGTACCTACTTGCAGCTAGGTGAACAGGACAACAAGTGTAAGGAAACGCGTCGAAATTTTTTCTATCCCGCCGGGAATCGAACCTGGGCACTCCGTGCGTGAAGGGGAGCTTTGTCACCCAGGCCACGGGAGGAGCCACATGTCTACGGCGCTTTCCAAGAAAATAAGCCAAACTTTTGGGATGTCACTACCGCCCGGCTCCGGCTGTCACTAACGCCCGTCTCCAGCTGTCACTAACGCCGGCTCCGGCTGTCACAAAACCGCCCGGCTCCGGCTGTCACTAACGCCGTCTCCAGCTGTCACTAACGCCCGGCTCCGGCTGTCACTAACGCCCCGCTTCGGCTGTCACTACCGCCGGCTCGGGCTGCCACTACCGCCCGTCCCCAGCTGTCACTACCGCCCGGCTCCGGCTGTCACTACCGTACGGCTCCGGCTGTCACTACCGCCCGGCTCGGGCGTTCACTACGTCCGTCTCCGGCTGTCACTACCCCCCGTCTCCGGCTGTCACTCCCGCCCGTCTCCGGCTGTCACTACCGCCGGCTCCGGCTGTCACTACCGCCCGTTTCCGGCTGTCACTACCGCCCTGCTCTGGCCGTCACTACCGTCCGTCTCCGGCTGTCACTTACCGCCCGTCTCCGGCTGTCACTACCGCCCGTCTCCGGCTTGTCACTACCGCCCGGCTCCGGCTGTCACTACCGCCGTCTCCGGCTGTCATACCCCCCGGCTCTGGCTGTCACTACCGCCCGTCTCCGGCTGTCACTACCGGCCCGGCTCTGGCTGTCACAAACCCGCCCGGCTCCGGCTGTCATACCGCCCGTCTCCGGCTGTCACTACCGCCCGGCTCTGGCTGTCACTACCGCCCGTCTCCGGCTGTCCTTCCGCCCAGCCCCGGGCCCTGGGTTCCCAGTACCTCTGGCAACGTTAATGGCCCTCGTTCAGTTGATAGGCTTGAAACCTAGCAAACAAGACAATTCCTGCTCTGCTGTAAAAAGAAAAACAGAAAACATCCCTCGTCCTAAAACAGAGGAATAACGAAACATATTCCAAAAAGTATAACAGGGAAAAAAAAGAATTTCAGAGTAGTATTACTGGAGAAAAAAAAATCAGGTTGTGACGTCACGAGGACGAACATGACGTCAGCTCAGCAGATTCGTGACGTCACGACATCACGATGTCACACTGTCTCTACAAGCAGTTTATTTTTACGGGAGTTAAAAAAACTCTCCTTTGACAACATCAACGTAACCAAGTGAATAATAAAATAAATTATATTTTAAGAGATTTAAGATGTAAGAAATATATAAATTTATAAGACTTAAACCATATATAAGTTTAAGATTATAATTGATATAAGATCATAAGAAATATAAGATCTTATATAAGTGTATAAGATCATAAGAAATATAAGATCTTATATAAGTGATATAAGATCATAAATTACATAAATATAGTAAGTGGTTCCTGGTGTAAGTGTAATAAGATTTTAAGACTAAGTTGCTGGTCTTTGGGGTTTAGTTTACTCTCAAGTAAAATCAGAGAATGGAGTTTAACACTACACAAAAGAGGGATAAACTCACTTTGTGTGGAGTTTTTTTGATGTATTTTTAGCAACAAGATGACGCATTTTCTTCTCTTATCACAGAGTGAGGTTTGTTATCAAGTGATAATGCACCAGCAGTCAGGGTATAGGGGACCCAAAGAGTTATCTAGGGTACAGGGTACAAGGAGCTAGTATGGTACAATAAGCTAGTTAAAGTACAGGGTTCAAGGTGCTAACTAGGGTACAAGGGTACAGGGTACAAGCAGTTAACTAGGGCACAGGGTACAAAACAGTTAGCTAGGGTTGGGGTACAAGGTGCTAGCTAGGGCACAGGGGGACAAACAGCTAGCTAGGGTTGAGGGTACAAGGTGCTAGCTAGGGTACAGGGTACAAACAGCTAGCTTGGTGCAGGGTTTAGAAGGAGCTAGCTAGGGCGCAGGGTACAAGGAACTACCTAGTGTGCAGGGTTCAAAGAGCTATCTAGGGTGCAGGGTACAAGGAGCTAGGGAGGTGCAGAGTACAAGGAGCTAGGTAGGGTGCAGGGTACAAGGAACTAGGTTTGGGTGCAGGGTACAAGGAAATAGGTAGGGTGCAGGGTATAAGGAATAGCTAGGGTGCAAGGTACAAGGAGCTAGGGAGGATGCAGGGGTTTAAAGGGAGCAAGGTAGGGTGCAGGGTACAAGGAACTAGCTAGATTTCAGGGTAGAAGAAGCTAGCTAAGGTGCAGGGTACAAGAAACTAGCTGGGGTGCAGGGTAGAAGGAGCTAGCTAGGGCGCAGGTCCTAGGAACTAGCTGGGGTGCAAGGTACAAGGAGCTCGGTTTGGGTGCAGGGTTTAAAAGAAGTAGCTAGGGGGGCAGGGTACAAGAAGCTAACTAGGGAGCAGGGGTACAAGGAGCTAGCTAGGGGACAGTGTACAAGGAACTAGCTAGGGTGCAGGGTTTCAAGGACTAAGCTAGGGTGCAGGGTACAAGGGCTAGGTAGGGTGCAGAGTACAAGGAACTAGCTAGGGTGCAAGGTACAAGGAGCTAGGCAGGGTGCAGGGTTTCAAGGAGCTAGCTAGGGTGCAGGGTACAAGGAGCTAGCTAGGGCGCAGGGTACAAGGAACTAGCTGGAGTGCAGGGTACAAGGAACTAGCTAGGGTGCAGGGTACAAGGAGCAAGCTAGGGTGCAGGGGACAAAGGGGCTAGGTAGGGTGCAGGGTACAAGGAACTAGCTAGGGTGCAAGGTACAAGGAGCTAGGTAGGGTGCAGGGTACAAGGAGCTAGCTAGGGTGCAGGGTACAAGGAGCTAGCCAGGGTACAGGGTACATGAAACTAGGTAGGGTACAAGAAGCTAGCTAAGATACGGGCACTTGAAGATAGCTAGGGCGAGGGCACAAGGAGCTAGGTAGGGTGCAAGGTACAAGGAGCTAGCTAGGGCGCAGGGTACAAGGAGCTAGCTATGGCGCAGGGCACAAGGAACTAACTAGGGTGCAGGGTAGAAGGAGCTAGCTAGGGTGCATGGGTACAAGGAACTAGCTAGGGTACAAGTACAAGAAACTAGGTAGGGTACAAGAAGCTAGCTAAGATACAGGGCACATGAAGATAGCTAGGGCGCAGGGTACAAGTAGCTAGGTAGGGTGCAGGGTACATGGAGCTAGCTATGGTGCCGGGTAAAAGGAGCTAGCTAGGGTACAGGGCACAAGAAGCTAGCTAGGGCGCAGGATACAAGGAGCTAGCTAGGGTACAGGGTACAATAAGCTAGCTAGGGTACAGGGTACAAGAAATTAGGTAAGGTACACGGAAACATGAAGCTAGCTAGAGTACAGGGTAAAAGGGAAAGCTAGCGAGGGTGCAAGGAGCTAGCTAGGGTACAGGGTGCAAGGTGTTAGCTACGGTACAGGATACAGGATCTATCTAGGGTACAGGGTACAAGGAGTTAGCTACAGTGCGGGTGCAAGGAGTTAGCTAGGGTACAGGGTACAATGGAGCTAGCTTAAAATAGGGTTCAAGGAGCTAGCTATTGTACAGGGTACACGGAGCTAGCTAGAGTACAGGGCACAAAGAGTTAGCTAGAATACATGGTACAAGGGGCTAGACAGGGTACATGGCACAAAGAGTTAGCTAGGATACAATTAGGTAGCTAAGGTACAGGTAAAAGGGAGCTAGTTAGGGTACAAGGAGCTAACTAAGGTACAGGGTACAAGGAGTCAGCTAAGGTACAGGGTACAAGGAGCTAGCTAGGGTACAAGGGACCAGCTAAGGTACAGGGTACAAGAAGATAACTAGGGTAGATGTTACAAAGAGCTAACCAGGGTACATTGTACAAAGAGTTAGCTGGGTACAGGGCACAAGGAGCCACCTATAGTACAGGATACTAATAATTGAAGAATTGAGACACTTATGCAACACATGGGAATCTTTATTAAAGAAACGTTTCGCCACACAGTGGCTTCATCAAGAGTGATGGACTGAACACATCGATTCCAGGTTGAGGGACTGATTACTTCTCCTTTCCTTACCTATTTCTACTTTGTATTGGACTGATGAAGCCACTGTGTGGCGAAACGTTTCTTCTATAAAGATTCCCATGTGTTGCATAAGTGTCTCAATTCTTCAACTTGTCGGTTTTCTAAAGCATTCATCACATCTGTCAGACACTGCAACATCATGGGATCTTGGTACAAAGACTTCAACGCTTGCCCAGCCTTTGGACGACGACCTACTTACACTTGTGGCAGGTCCCACTGTGATCCCGCCTCCTCCTGCTTCACCTCATCTGACTGCAGTATATAAGCCACCTCTCTGGCCAACACAGACTACAAGCACTTCTCCTTCTACACCTACACGCACACTAGACTACAAAACTAACTGTCAACTCGCCACTGCTGCCCACCCTGCGATGGTAATCTCCCAACCTTACCAATCAGACTACTCACATGTCCTTAACCTAATCTTATCTGCTAACAATCTTCCCTCTTTAATTATCCCTCCTTCCTGCTTCTCTCCTAAGCCTCCTACAACCTCTCCCTCCTCCCTCTCTCCAACCCCCCCACTTCCTAATCCCACCAGCTCTCCTCCTCCCCTACCCCTCTTCACTACTTCTACCCCTCCCACCAACACCCCTACTGCAGTTGCTACGACCACCCCTCCCCCCACCTCCTTACCCACTTCCTCATCCCCTACCAAAGCTTCCACTTCCTCGTCCCTTACCATAGCTTCCTCTTCCTCATCCCCTACCAAAGCTTCCACTTCCTCTGCATCCACCTTCGCCCACTCCACCACAACCAAAACTTCATCCAGGTCCAACTCCACCTCCTCCAGACAAAATCCACTCAAACCTAAACCTGCCCCAACTTCTGACAGACAGACCAAAGAACATAAAAGCAGATCCATCTCTTCCTCCCCCTCCAGGAAATGGGTCCGTAACACCTACAAACACACATCCACTGATGGCACCACTATCACGGGCTTTAATCCAAACTCCTCCCCCGACATTAACTTTGCTATGACGAAACCATTAAATCATGTTTTAGGTGATTCAGTTCAACATACATTCTTACTTTACAATTAGACACCTACTGGCCGAGCTCCTTGAAGCAGAGTGGCCAGATATTGTTTTGCTAAACAGTACCTGCCTCAAAGCCCCTCAACGTATCTGCCATTATGGTTGTACTGCACTACAGTCCCCCTATGATCCCCATGATGGTGTTGCCATCCTTGTCAAATCCAACATAAAACACGAATTTCTCCCAATCCCTTTTATACACCAACATTGTCTTGCAGTCAGAATACACACCCACCTTGGCCCCTTTATCTTTTTCACCACCTATGCCCGCCCAAACACTATTCTCAACATACACGACCTTTCCTTAGTCTTCAACTACACCAACACACCAACATACCTACTAGCTGACATGAATGCCAAACACACTGCCTTTCATCACACCAGTAACAACCAACTTGGTCACCATTTACTCTACTTCACAAACCATAAAAACCTAATTCATCTTGGCCCAGACTTCAACACCTTCTACAACCACACTGGCCAAGGCAAACCAGACATCATTCTGGCAAACCGAGCCAGCTCTCTATTTCAACACTACATCTCACCTGGCCCTATTACAGGCTCTGATCACATCCCAGTCATCTTACACATCTCCTCCAACCCTATCCTCATCCCGGCCATACCTTCCTTCTCCTACAAGAACACTGACTGGGATGCTTTCAAACAACACATAGACAGTACTAACCTCAACCTATGACTACAACAACAAACCTATCTCTGACATCGACACTCAACTTGATCTCATCCAGGACACCATTAAACAAGCAGCCAACATCGCAATACCAAAGAAAACTCACACCCACTCGTTATTCCTTCAAACCGTCACTCAGAACAAGAAGACTAATTATCTGCTACCACAACCGCTTCCTCTACAACACACATAGATTTAATCAAGTCCGATTAGATCTCACTTACCTTAGGAACAACATTTTACACAGCCTAGACCAAGACCACAACAATCACTGGTTACAACTCATACAACAAGCAGACAAACAACGTATTAAAAACACTAAAGCCTTCTGGAACTTTATAAAAAAATCAGAGGCACAACTCCCACCAACAAATTCAAACACATCACACACAACAACACACACATCTCAGACCCGCAGGCCGCTACCAACATCTTCAAACACATCTGGGAGAACATCTTCCACCCTCACCCACCCCACCCTAACGTTATTCAACACATTCAGAACATAGAACACTGGAACACTGCACACACACAAGAAACAACACCAGACAGCCATATCCATCTGGACTCTCTTACCTCCTCCCAAGAACTTGACACTCCTTTCACCAACACAGACTAAAACTCTCCTCAGACACCTTCCTCCCAAGGCTCCTGGTGCCTCTGGCCTAAACCATATTATCCTAAAACACCTTCCTGACTCTATCATTATTGCCTACACAAACCTCCTCAATGCCTACCTTGCCTCTGGATACTTCCCTTCCCTCTTCAAAGCTGCTACTGCTATCCTCCTTCCTAAACCCAAAAAAGACCACTCTGACCCTAGAAACTATCGCCCTATCAGCCTCCTCGAAGCTTTAGGAAAACTCTTTGAAAAACTCATCAACCATCGCCTTCGCAGATACCTGGAACACAACTCTACTTTCTGATGGCCAGTTTGGCTTCAGAACACACAGATCCACACAGGATGCCATTAACATCATTCTCAACTACATCCACATCAACACAAAACAAAGAAACAGGACAGCCCTGGTTGCAAAAGACGTTGAAAAAGCTTTTGACACCGTTGGCATGAAGGGCTCAAGTACAAACTTCTGCACTAACTTTAAACCTGCTCTCACTACTCGTAAACTCCTCTGCAACTTTCTAGACGGCCGTACCATGAGAATCAAATTCCAAGGCTGTTACTCTGACTACTTCACACTAAATGCTGGAGTACCCCAGGGATCTGTCCTCTCCCCTACCCTCTACATTTTATACACTAACGACATTCCAACACCTGTATACCACAACTCCATCACACTAGCCTATGCAGACGACATTACACAACTCATCACTCACGCCAATATAGATACACTCACATACAAAACAAAAAATGAGGTCGACAGGATAGCCATCTGGGAACAAAAATGGAGGATCAAAACCAATGCAGCTAAATCCAGCATTACATATTTTAACTACAGGAAACGTGATCCTCCATTACCTGTCGAGCTCAAAACAGCTGACACCCGCACTTACATCCCCATCACACAATCTGTCACTGTCCTTGACTACCTTCTTCGCTTACACTGTCATATTCACTCAAGGCATGCAATAGCTAGTAAGTCCCTTGTGGGCCTCTACAAGCTGAAACATGCCTCCCAACGCACCAAACTACACCTCTACAAATCCCTAATATGTCCTCTGATAACTTACTCTCCTCTAGCCCTCTCTCTTGCAGCTAAAACAAACTTACTTAAACTGCAGCGTGTCCAGAACAAGGTGCTGCGCTGGGTGCTTGATGTCAGATGGGAGGACTTCGCCACAAGTGAGTCTCTCCATGCCCAATTAGACATCCCTGCGCTGAATCTGTATTGGAAGACGCTCAGTGACAGATAGATAGACAAACTTGAGACACGACATGACTACTGGACATCTCTCCTTGACGAAGACATTCGCAGACCCACAAACCAACACAACTTTTTCTACTCCTTGCATGATCCTGCTCCTAACCCTATTTACAAATAACCTTGGATTCGCTGACAGGTACCTTCTCTGACAGGTACCATTCTCTGACCCACGTTCGCCTTAGATTTTGGGTTAAGACATGGCTCAGTTCTACACTCCTCTCTAGCGCTAAACTTCGCCTGTCCCGTCCTCCCCGCTCACCCCACCGGAGTCCCAACAGAAGAGCCTGAATTTCTCTTCTCAATATCTGTCCCACGATCGCCTTCGCTGCTGGGTTAAGCCCTGGCTCTATTTCTACGACTAAGAGCACTCTTCTCCAGCGCTATTCTTCGTCTCTCCCGTCTTCACCGCTTATCCCATTTGGGATCTTACCTGAACTTGTTCGTTCGTTCTTTCCTATGCTGCATTTCCTACAAGAGTGATGGACTGAACACATCGATTCCAGGTTGAGGGACTGATTACCTCAAACTTCTTCTCTCTATTGGACTGATGAAGCCACTGTGTGGCGAAACGTTTCTTCAATAAAGATTCCCATGTGTTGCGTAAGTGTCTCAATTCTTCAACTTGTCGGTTTTCTAACCCATTTATCACATACTAATGATTAGCTACGGTACAAGATACAAGGAGTACAGAGTACAGGGTACAAATAATTAGATAGGGTACAGGATACAAAGAGCTAGCTAGGGTACAGGTTACAAGGGGCTAACTAGGATACAGGGAACAAGAAGCTAGCCTAGCTATGGTATAGGGTACAAGGAGTCAGCTAGGGTACAGAGTACAAGGAACTAGCTAGGGTACAGAGGCACAAGGAGAAATAATGGTAGAATTACCGACAACATGTGAGGTAAAATAACAAAGATGCAACTAATGTAATATTTCATTGTGGCAATGTTTCCTTCTTCAGGAGCTTTATCAAGCCGTTACCAACAATACATTTATTGACCGATTCGTCAGGAACTGCGTCCTAACACGGGTCTTAATCCTAAGATGACCGTCTGAGGATCTCTAAGGAGATGTCAATCTAATTCAGTGCTATGTGGCCGCGATCAGGGTCTTACTGTGCGTTCCACTGCCATCGTTGTCTCTGGGCTCTGTGTAGGATGGTCGGGGAAATTTGAAAATAAACGCATCGACTCCGTTTTGTCCATCATGCATATATTCACGAAGGTGTTCATAATAGTTCTGAATATCTCTTGGTTTTCATCTGTCAGGTCGCATTTGATATTGGTGAAGCAGGTGATCGTTTACATCATTTGATGGCTCAAGGGTAATGCAGGATGTCCTGGTCTGCTTTCATGGACTTCAGTGTTCTTCACTGGTGACTGTTCTGATGCTAAGGTTGACGCATTGACTGTAGTTTGTTCCTGCATCATGGGGCCCATTGGCTGCCGTTGTCGGGTGGGAGCCTGAACAGAAATATCGGAAGCTGGCTGAGCATGGGCGCCACCCCTTCATTTAATGCTTCCTTCGTCGCTGTGGCCGGGGAAGTGACCCTGGATTCCTGATTACTATAGCCTCATCTGGACGAGGCTGCTGCTCAGCGGTGAGGGCTCTATTTGATGCTGGAGGGTGTTCCATGCTGCCTTGACACGGCAGACCCTCTCCGGCAGTGAAGGTTCCAAGAATGGTTTCTTGCTGCAGTTCGGACAATGAGGCTCCGTAGCTTCACCTCTCTTCTGTTTACCCAAGTAGTCCTCGGTCGGGTGAGACCTGCTAGAGATGCCGCATATTCCCTTAAACTGACATCGGACACTGAGGAGGTTGTACCTTCGGTACCTAAAGCACCTCAAAGGTTCTGGTTGTACGTCCTAATTTGGTATTTACCCCAGCAACCGAGATCCAGTTGCGCTGGAAGAGATCCTCTATGTTGGATCAAGACCTGCCTTGTAGATACGCTGCCGTCCTTCGCTCGGAGCCGCTCAACTTTTAGTATGTTTTTGTTACTGTGGATTGCATCGAGAGGCATGTCTAGTGGATAGCGCTTTTATACGCCTTATATCACCTGTTCTATGGATTTGGGTTCTGTGAGAACGAGTGTTGATTCGAGGTCGCTCATCTTCTGCAGTACCTCATAGGACTTTGTGTTTTGGGTAATGAGAATAAACTCTCCTTTCAAACTTGGGAACACTGATATCTTCAGACTACATTTTCTCTCAAGGTGAATTATAGCAGCATTCGAGGTGTCATGGTGTTCTTTGTTGACGAGTCTGAATTTGTTGCCTACCGATATTTTAACGTGATTGATCTGTAAGGAAACTTTGAAGATCGTGCTTCCTGCCAATCTTAGCCATACGGTATTTCTATGATAGGGATGGGGATTTCTTCATCCATACCTAACTCACTGGTCAGGCTGATTTCACTTATATCACGTCCCAGGAGTCCAGGGAGTCCAGTGAGCCGTCTCGCAACTTCTTCGCCAGAACTGCGTCCCACATTTCCAAATCCGAGTCCTTGGTTGAATCTTTGGATCATCGTGACCTCTTCATTTCGGAAGAAGCCATGTGCTTCCATGTGTGGATGATATAGATACCATATGAGGTGCAAGAGTAGGCTTACTGACCAATTTGGTACGTAGTAGTAGTTGTTACAGTAGTAGTAGTAGTAGTTACAGCAGTAGTAGTAGCAAAGTAGAAATAGTATGAGTGGAGATAACTAGATTGCTATGTGATGGCAGGGTATATTGTTTTGGGTAGAATCCTTGCTAATATTTCCGAAATAACAAAGCTACCTTTATTTTGTTTAATGGTGTCTGAAATGGAATTAAAGATGACTTAAGGCATTTACGCCTGCGGAAGTTTGCTTCTCGTATCACTAAGTGGGCGTCACTGAATCTCATAAGATCGTTAGAGGTGTTCCTGCGCTGCACACATGCGTTGCTCAAATTGTCGTTTCTGCATTCATTGATTTTTTCGCTGACACGTGTTTGTAGGGTACATGATGTTTCACTGACGTATACCGTGTCACAGCCTCCGCAAGGGTTTGTGTAAACACCTGCGTTTACCGGTTCAAGGTTCTTCACTTTGGTCCTGGTCAGGTCTTGATGGAGGTACTGGTTGTGATGGCGACTTTGTGCAAGTACTTTGGAGACGTTCAAGGCAACTTGGCTGTTGGGAAGGATTATGACTTTGTTCAAAGCAATGTTAGTAAGTGGTGAAATAATGATATGGAGGACTGTAACCAGTACACATGTACGGACTACCTCAGACCATCAGCAATATACCTCTTTGACCAATCACTTCAGTTTTTTTTTTTTTTTTAAGAAACCGGCTGTCTCCATCCGAGGCAGGGTGACCCAGAAAGAAGAAACACTTTCACCATTACTCACTCCATTACTGTCTTGTCAGAGGGACGCCGATACTACAGTTCAAAACTGCAAATATCCCCACTCCTCCTTCAGAATGGAGATACTATATTTTCCATCTCCAGGACTCAAGTCCATGCCTGTTATTATAGTGAGTTATATATCTACTCAGCCTTCTAACTGCATTCCTAAAACATTCAGTTTGATTATTTACCTCTCTCCTAACATTATTCCTAATGTTAAACACAGACACACCAAAGTTATATTCTACGTTATCCTTCAGGGTACTTGGCTAACATATCATCTTTATCATGAAGGAGTAATCCAATGTGTGATGGAATCCACAACAACTGTACATTAATTCCCTTTTCCCGGATTTTTGAGTATCTGTATCTGGCTTCTCTAATGAACATGTTGTTAGAGTCATTTGTGTGAGTCAAGAGCCTTCAGTGATGACATAGAATTAGAAGTAATTGTAGAGTCAAGCTCTGTGTCATAAGCTAGCATTAGCGTCATTAGGATGGCAAACAATTCAGTTTACAGTGTAGACGCCCAGTTGTTAATTCTTATGGTTAACTTAACAAACTTGTTATCGTTCTTAACTTGGGAGGTGACAACAAGAACAGATGCAGCCCTGCCAGAAGACTCCTGTTGAGATCTTCAGTGTATATATGACTTCTGATAAATTATTATTATCAGTTAAGCCAGAAATTTCTTCCCGAGCAGTTGCTTTTACAAGTGATTTAAGGAAGGTATCACTAGCAATGAGCTTCTTGGGAGGGACTTGCAGGTATGTGATATTAAATGAACACATCTTCCATGGAGGGGTGAAATGCTCTTGTTGTCTACAGTGATACAGTTCATGCAGGTTATAAAACTTAATATAATTGCATGTTTTCAAAACCCATTTAGATCTATATTTATTTACTTCTAGATATTTATTAAGATTCATAGTGACAGAGTCTGGTTTGTCTTAAGATTCTAATACCAAGTACAGTGTTAATCTCTATATTAGGGAGAAAAAATAGGCACTTTATTATTTAGTAGGGAGTGGGTGGAAGTGTGTATCAATCCCTCCTTCCCCTCCCTCTTCCCCTCCCTCATCCCCTCCCTCTTCCCCTCCCTCATCCCCTTTCTCTCCTCCTCATCACCATCCTCCTAAATACCAATGCCATTAAAGAGGAGAGAATGAGGGAAGGTTGGATGGTGGTAGGGAGGGAGGGAGAGTGAGGGAGGGAAGAGGCAGCTACATGAGGGAGAAAAGATGAGAGGGAGAAAGGAGGAGAGATGGGAGGGAGGGGGAAAGGGGAGAGATAGAGAGGGAGACAACAGGTAGATAATGTGCTGGGGAGGAGGGGAAAGGAGGGGATGTTGAAGATGATGGAGTAGGGGTAGGAAGGAGGGAAAGAGAGGAAGAAGGAAGGGAAGGAAGGAAGGAAGAAGGAAAAGAAGGAGGAGTGAAGGAAGGAAAGAAGTGGAGGAATGAAGGAAGGAAGGAAGGAATGAAGGAAGGAAGGAAGGAAGGAAGGGAAACGAGGTAAGACAAGGGCGATTTACAGGAATAAGAAAGGAAGAAAATAAGTAAGGAATGTAAGAATGAAGGAAGTAAAAAATGAAGGAAGGAAGCAAAGAAATAACGAAGGAATGAAGGAAGGAAGGCAGAACGAAAGAAGGAAAGAAGTAAGGAATGAATTAATGGAGGAATGGATGAATGAAGAAAGGGTTGAAGGAAAGATGGAAGTAAAGAATAAAGTAAGGAAGGAATGAAGAAAGGAAGGAATGTGTGAATAAAACCATGAAGAGAGTAAGGAAGGAATGAAGGAAAGAAGGAATAAATGAATGAAGGGTGAAAGTAAGGAATGAATGAATGAAGGAAGTAAGAAAGGAATGAAGTTAGGAAAGAATGAGTAAATGAAAAAAAGGAATGAAGGAAGAAAGGAAGGAATGAAACAAGTAAGGAAGGAGTCCCTGAATGAAGAAAGAAAGAATGAAGGAAGAAAAGAAACAAGAAAGGAATGAAGGAATGAAGGAAAAAAGATGGGAGAGAGTAACATCAGTTTTAAAGCTGGACTAACATGGCACCAATATTGTATATACCAGTGACACTGTATATACCAGTGACACTGTATATACCAGTGACACTGTATATACCAGTGACACTGTATGTACCAGTGGCACTGTATGTACCAGTGACGCTGTATATACCAGTGACACTGTATATACCAGTGACACTGTATGTACCAGTGGCACTGTATATACCAGTGACACTGTATATACCAGTGACACTGTATGTACCAGTGACACTGTATATACCAGTGACACTGTATATACAAGTGACACTGTACATACCAGTGACGCATGTATATACAGTGACACTGTAATATACCAGTGACACTTATACCAGTGACACTGTATATACAAGTGACACTGTACATACCAGTGACGCTGTATATGCCAGTGACACTGTATATACCAGTGACACTGTATATACCAGTGACACTGTATATACAAGTGACACTGTATATACCAGTGACACTGTATATACCAGTGACACTATATATACCAGTGATGCTGTATATACCAGTGACACTGTATATACCAGTGACACTGTATATACCAGTGATGCTGTATATACCAGTGACACTGTATATACAAGTGACACTGTATATACCAGTGACACTGTATATACCAGTGACACTGTATATACCAGTGACACTGTATATACCAGTGACACTGTATATACCAGTGACGATGAATATACCAGTGACACTGTATATACCAGTGGCACTGTATATACCAGTTACACTGTATATACCAGTGACACTGTATATACCAGTGACGATGTATATACCAGTGACACTGTATATACCAGTGACACTGTATATACCAGTGACACTGTATATACCAGTGACACTGTATATACCAGTGACGATGTATATACCAGTGACACTGTATATACCAGTGACACTGTACATACCAGTGACGCTGTATATACCAGTGACACTGTATATACCAGTGAACTGTATATACCAGTGACACTGTATATACCAGTGACACTGTATATACCAGTGAAACTGTATATAAAAGTGACACTGTATATACCAGTGACACTGTATATACCAGTGACACTGTATATACCAGTGACGCTGTATATACCATGACACTGTATATACCAGTGAAACTGTATATACCATGACACTGTATATACCAGTGACGCTGTATATACCAGTGACACTGTATATACCAGTGACGCTGTATATACCAATGACACTGTATATACCAGTGACACTGTATATACCAGTGAAACTGTATATACCAGTGACACTGTATATACCAGTGACGCTGTATATACCAGTGACACTGTATATACCAGTGACGCTGTATATACCAGTGACACTGTATATACCAGTGACACGTGATATACCAGTGACACTGTATATACCATGACACTGTATATACCAGTGACGCTGTATATACTAGTGACACTGTATGTGCCAGTGACACTGTACATACCAGTGACGCTGTATATACCAGTGACGATGTATATACCAGTGACACTGTATATACCAGTGACACTGTATATACCATTGACACTGTATATACCAGCGACGCTGTATATACCAGTGACGATGTATATACCAGTGACACTGTATATACCAGTGACACTGAATATACCAGTGACACTGTATATACCAGTGACACTGTATATACCAGTGAAACTGTATATACCAGTGACACTGTACTTACCAGTGACAATATATATACCAGTGAAACTGTATATACCAGTGTCACTGTATATATCAGTGACACTGTATATACCAGTGACACTGTATATACAGTGACACTGTGTATACCAGTGACACTGTATATAACAGTGACACTGTGTATACCAGTGACACTGTATATAACAGTGACACTGTATATACCAGTGACACTGTATATAACAGTGACACTGTGTATACCAGTGACACTGTATATAACAGTGACACTGTGTATACCAGTGACACTGTATATAACAGTGACACTGTATATAACAGTGACACTGCATATACCAGTGACACTGTATATACCAGTGACACTGTATATAACAGTGACACTGTATATAACAGTGACACTGTATATAACAGTGACACTGTATATAACAGTGACACTGTATATACAGTGACACTGATATACCAGTGACACTGATATACCAGTGACATGTATATACCAGCGACACTGTATATAACAGTGACACTGTGTATACCAGCTGACACTGTATATAACATGACACTGTTTATACCAGTGACACTGTTATAACAGTGACACTGTTATACCATGACACTGATTAACAGTGACACTGGTATACCAGTGACCTGTATATAACAGTGACACTGTATATAACAGTGACACTGTATATAACAGTGACACTGTGGATAAGGTCTGTATTTATATGAAAAATTTTTTCATTATGCTGAGAAACTCAACAAGATCCCAGGACTACTATAATGGATCTAAACTCGTATAAACTTTCTATATTAAGCTGGAATATTGCATCACTTAGAAAAAGACTTCCTGACTTCATCATAAAGTAACCACCGAACCCATTGATGTTGTGTGTCTACAAGAGTGCAGAGTCCCTGAAAAATCCCAATCCCCTAAATTACCATCATTTGTTGCATATAACCTCAAATCTACTAATTCTTGTGTTCTATATATTAAAAAATCACTTCCCCATCAACTTCTTGCACCAAGAAAACAGAGGGGACTACAATATCACGGATGTTAGGATTTATATGGGAACTCTGCTCTCAACATATTAAACTTGTATGTCCTGCTGATAAGTTTAATTACTTGGAGCTCACCACTTGTGCTCATTTTGAGCCTACTCTTATTATTGGCGATTACAATGCGAGACACAAAAGCATTGGAAACTCACAGTTTGGTAATCGTAATGGCAATCAACTGTTGTCACTCTTAAACAGTCATGATAATGTCCAAATTGTAGGTGACCTTGAACCCACACATATCTATGGAGGCGTCCTTGATCTGTGCCTGGGCTTCAACATTACTTCTGCCAGCTGTGAGTCTTCCATTGTAACAGATATAGCGTCTGATCATTTCCCTAGGCTAACCTCACTAGATATTGGTAATACTATCCTTCCTGGTGGGATATTCAAACGGAAACGTTTTAATGTTCCCACTGATCAGCATGATGACTTTGTTGCACTGTGACTGACTGGTATAATTCCTATAAGTGTTCCTCTGAGAGACCTTTAACAATGACCTTGTGAGCAGTATTCAGAACTACTTAGAGCCGCCACTGCAACCTCTTGGTACTCTAAACCCAACAAACTTCCATAATAATCATACCTCCTTCAAAAAACCATACTTTTTACAATGATTCTAAATTTCGTACATAAAACGTACTCCCGCAGACTGGGCCTAGCCTATAGAAAACTCGTACCCCGGGAATGCTGGGTTTTCCCAAACTCCCCTTGCTGCTGCCAAAGCGTATACGAGCTGCGGAAAACCAGAGGGGAAAAAATTTGTAACGGTCTTAATGCTCCACCCCACTTACCCGGGGCATGGAGGGACATAAAAAAATTAAAGGGTAACAGAACTGGGGTTCCCCCACCCCATCCCTTCATGGGGATGAGTTAGTCGTGCTTGGGCGCTACATCTAGCTATGACAATCTTCCCGTCCCCACACGGGGCAAAATAAATGAAAATTTAAAGAAGGGGAGAGACTTGTTTGCTTTATGCTCAGCAAGGCAGATAATGCAACATTCTTTATAATTTGAACTTATGCAGCACTAATAGGGAAAACTCCACTCGCCCGGTGAGGATGGAAAACAACATATTCAATTGCTGTGTCGATACCAGGTAATCCATACTTGAATTATAAAACTGAGCTATGTAATGGGGAGCTCCCTCAATCTTGGACCAATAGCCCATCTTCCCAATTCCTAACCCCAATCAAAAAAATGCTTTCGCCAAAATCTCTTACTAGCTGTTTTGGAAAAAACATTTGAGAGAATGATTTTTAAACGCTCATGTACAAATCAAACAATTTTTTGTCTCCCCGGTCAGGGTTTATGCAGAAGGAGTGGCATCCATTGCATGCCCCCTTTTCCCACCCTGCACACTACAGCTCATACACTTTCCTTGCCTTAAATCCCTTTTCGATGTACCCAACCGACATGTAATCATTAGGAACTTCCCAAAAAAGGATTTTGGGGATGGCTTTTTTCCCGCTGGAAAAAGGTTGCCTGTCCAACAAAAATCGTGTCTCAGTCCCACATGTTCAATTTTTAAATTTAATCAATTTCTTAATGTATGCCTATCACCCTCATTTTTGATTAGTTTTTGCGGAAAAATAATGATTTACACCCCGGGTTTTCCAACCCCAAAAAACTTTTTACTTACTAGCCTCGTTCAAGGGCCTGGGTTTAAAATCTTTCTGTAAAACAAAGATATCAAAGGCTTCCCCCCTCGACAAGGGGGACAGTTGTCAATCCAATGCATGATGGGGGCTTTAGAAATGAAGCAGATACGGTATCTAGGTTTTGGGGTTCCACTACTTGACCTGTTTTTAACAAGACTTTGTCCCCAATACAAAGAAAACTAAGAGCACTAAGTTGTGGCGGGGGTTCCCCCATATTTTTTTTAAAAGGAAAAAGATGATTTGCTTATATTTGACATTTATTAACGGCCAAAATTGCCTGTGCCGGGGAAGCTTTTGGAGGGCTGGAAAACCCAAAACCCAAAAAACAAAAAACTTTGGATGCCCTCTAAGCAAAATTTTTAAAATATTCAAAAAAACTTTAAATTTTAAGACAGGAAACTTTTCTAAAAAATATTAATTGGGTAATATGTCGGGGGCTCTTCAAACCCCCCGACAAAGCCCCCAAAAATTTTCCTAACTGGTAAAATTTTAATGGATCGAAAAAATGGGACCACCTCCCGCTAATAGTACAATTTATGCAAGAAAAGGGAAGGGCATTCCCGCTCCAAATTTATATTCCAAAAACCTATTTCCCCCCAAACTTTCTAAAAAACCAAAACTTCGCCCTTTAAGCCAAACAAAGAGGCCTTAAGCGTATTGATAAAATTAGTCACACAGCAACACCCCACTTTTCCCCAAATTTATTTTAACGCTGAGTTTTTTCAACACCCAAACCAGGTGCAGCTGGTATGCTGCGTTGTCGTACAGAGTGATGGCTCTCATTAAAAAATTTGAGCACTCATCAATAATTGGGCTCTCAACCCTTCAGAAGAACTGTTTGTGCGATACTCGGCTCCTTGCACTGAAATGCCATCTATGTATCAAAGATTGACTATTTTATTATGTAACTGATTCTCTGTCAGGGAATAACGACATTCCAGGGTTGATTGTACAGACTGAATATCAGAGGAAGAGAGTACAGTATCAGGAGGATGATTGTTAGATTCTGTCACATTAGTCAGGTATGGAACATCAATATCATCACAATACTAACTGTACATATGACCAAAATGCGATTCCTTTATACTGACCATATACTAATACTCTACAAGCCTTATACTTAGTACGCAGTGATATGTTCATCTACTCGAATAAGGACCAACAAAGTTTTTTTTTTTCTTTTGATCAAGCTTGTGGCATTGCAGACGTTTTGGTAAAGTTAAATCAAGCATAACTAACTGACACCTACTTTGGATTTTGGATGCGTAATTGCTGCGAGTGTATGCTACTCTATGTCAATTCTGCTGAGAGCGTTTATGAATGTTTCATTCTCACAGATATCGTTCTAAAACAACTTATTGGATCTAAGAGTGCTGGTACGAGTAGTGCAATGACATCAACCAGATGTTGTAAATTGTGCGGATATTTCGGATTAGAATCTAATAAACTAAACATCAGAAGAGCAAACGTTTATACTACTCGTATAATGACATAATGTGAGTGTCACTAAAGAAACCCATGTAACATTCAGAATTTAATATGCAACACTGCACATTCAGGTATAACTTCATCCCAATTTACAACTGTATGGGATTGATAGCGTAGGCTCTCAAGACACATCAAGTACTTTCTAATATTGGTATCGCGTACCGCATTAACCCCATTGCAGTGCGAGGATGTGATTAGAGAACAATGTGAGATTTATAGTAGGAATCTAGTACAAGGTACACAATATTCTCTAAGAATCTCAATTACAGGAAATTCACACACTCTCCATTAACTTGTTAGCTAGGGACTATAGGGGATGGTATGCTGTAATAATGCCGAAACTTTTAAAACGCTTTAGCTCCTGTCTCGTGCAGTCCCCCTATCTGCATAGGAACTAACTCACAATATCTGGTGAAATGGTCAACCATAACAGCACAGATGTATTGTTACCCTGTAGGGAACATTGGAAATTAATTTAACAAATCTAGCGCAACTTCTTTCCCAAGGTTTGCTAGTATTTGGAAACACTTGGATTGGATAGGGGCCAATAGCATTGCCTTTAATGTTGCATGCAGACACTAAATTTCTTAACATACACAGAACTATCATATGCCAAACGAGGCAAAATTATTTCAATCTGGCTGTTTTACTGAACGATCCATACCATGGTGTGCAACACCTGTACACACTGTTACAAGCTGTACAGCTACATTCCACTATGACTGTGGAATTACTACCTGGTATACTCTTCTGCAAGGAGTACCCAACTCGGTCTTGTTTCGATTCAGTAATACTTGGAATCAAGACAAGTCACTGATGTGTGCAGTGGCTTCACAGTTCAGATAAGATCTTCCCTAGAGCAGGTAAATCGAATCACACCAACCACATGGGATCTGTACGTTGAAGGCATCTTTACTTACTGGCTTCAGCACTAAATGGAGGTGTCATGCAGTTACTAATAACTAACATTTCGCGATAAGCATCATCGACAACAATTTGACTTCCATGGGGGGGGGGGGGGGGGGGGGGGGGGGGGGGGGGGGGGGGGGGGGGTAAATGCTCAAGGTGGGAACGACCTCTTGATAGACAAGGTCCATCTGGCAAACCTTGCCATGATGTTTTTGTCTGGAATAAAGTGTATCAGTGGATCATGATCTGTCAAGACAATGAAACATAGTAAACTGATAAATAATTATGTCTCGGAAGTGCTTTAAAAAAAAGTACCATACTATTGCTAAAGCTCTTGCTCAGTTACTGATAATTACGTTCATATTATTCCTTCGTAAAGGAATCCGGCAGCAAATGCAACAGCTTGTACTTGCCATACACGTGCTTCTGAGCTAGTACGGCACCTAAGCCAATTGAAACTAGCATCAGTTGTCAGATAGAAGGGCTTATAAAAATCTGGAATTCAAAATTGTAGGCAGGATGTTAGCTTTTCTTTTAGAGTTATTGGCAATGCTCTTGTCTAGGACGGAATGTCCAAACAAAAGGAACAACTTTCTTATAAGCAACTCAGTTAGAGTGGAGCAGCTATGGAAGAAAAATTGGCAATGAAAAGATCTATAAAAACCTGCTAAGCCCACAAAATGATCTTACGGCATCAGAGTTTTTGGGTGTTGGACAATTTAGACTGGCAGTTACTTTACTTTGGTCAGTCTTACCCCTCTAGGAGTGACTACTACCAAGACACTTAATTTCTGATCTGAAAAATAACAATTTAGTACAGTTTGATCTTTAAATTGGCAATAGACATGACGATTACAGTCATGCTAAGTACACCAAAAGTGCATAACCTATGAGACCTCTAAAGGATATTATCTATGAGCCTTGAGAACATGAAATGGGAAGATCGTAATCCAAACGCCGATAAACGGTATGGCATGAAAAATGACCTGTAGGAGGGAGAATGCAGTTAGCTCTTGGCTGTCCTCGTGAAGAGGGACTTGCCCAAAACCCTTGTAAGAAATCAGGGATGGAAAGACTTTGCTATCATTCCGATGTTACGTAAAGATCACCCAGTACAGGAAGTGGGAAGCGAACCTGGAATGGAGTTTCGCATTTACTACCTAAAGTCAATTACTGGCGCCAAGTAAACCATCCTTCTTAGGTACTAGGATACAATGTGTGCATTCCAAGTGAATGCTAGGTGCAATAAGCACAACTCAACATCAATCCTTGAAGAATTGACAATTGCTTCTGCGACAGTACAGCAACTTGTGAATGAGTGCATTCTGTAGCGCAGGTATGTAGATAGGTCTATACCAAAGGTTCAAGTGGAATATCGATTTGGACAATACGTTACGTATACCCCATCTTCTCACCTGTAAAGCAATGGGCTTTTACGGACGATTGTTCAACATAGTCTAACAAACGCTTGACTTCATCTGGGAATTCATTGGATAGCTAAGCTTTCTCCTCAACTGGTGGAACAGATTGATCCAGTGAAGTGGAGTGAGGGTCTCCACGGTAGAAATAGCACCGACCCACTGGTGTCAGGTGACAACTCATCCTCAACCTGAACAGGGAAAGGGAAGTGAACAAGGTCCAACAAGATTGGTATTGTCCTCTTGAGGCGAACACAGTGGACCATAATGTTGCTAGGAGAGAATGGGAATCTTAACTATCTCTTACAACATGAAAGGATGGTTCAACAAATAGGCCTTTTAACTTTGGCAAGACTCGACTGTCAACTAGGACGATATCACCATCTGGAAACACTAGTAACAACTACAGACACTCTAGTGAAGGGCCTAGCTTGCGACAGAAAACGTCTTTCGCAGACTGCAAGTTACATCAACAAGAGATGGCATTACTAGATCAAGTAATTGTTTTTTCCGACGATGTCGTCCCCGTGGAGAAACTAAACTACTTTTTGGAACTAGCAACATTGCAGGGATAGGCTCAGCACTCTCAAGGTAGTCAGAGCGTCTCGACACTTGCGTAACCTTGGACACTATCTTGCAAGTCCCTGAAGATTGTAGGAACACAGACAGAAGTAACAGGATCAACCAGTGCCCTGACCGCTTGGTACGCTACCTGAAAAAGCACTGGCCTTGTAAGACTTAAATCCAGTGTCATACTACAGTTCGCTGCATGTATGGTAGATCTCGGATCCAAGCTGTAAACCTCCAGAATGGAAACGATCAAGTCCGTCAATTTGGGCATGGCATCGATAAGGGTCGAGCACAATGCGTAATTCTCGCATGGAAGCAAAGCCCAGCAGAAGGTCACCAGGGAAAGTAAATCTTGTCGTACAACAATGAAGGAAGCGAGTTAAGTCTCTACCTTGACTAGCAAAGGTTAGGTGGAATACCTGACCACGGACACGCAGGTGAGAACCAGCTACTCCACTAAGGGAGGACACATGAGTCGGTTCTACGAGAGGACAAGTCTTAACTCTCTAATCCTTAAACAAACTAGACCTAATAATATTGACTTGCGCACCAGAGACCATGAACACATGAAACGGGCGCATTATGAACAGTATTCTTGTCACTATAGGGCCTATGGTGGTTATTTTTTTTTTTTGCATTGGAAGTTATGTGCAAACAAAAAGTGGATTGTCATCAGAAAAGAACTTGTTCCACTTCACCCCCCAAAATCCTCTATTTCAGAGACATGTGGAAGCAACATCATCACAGGATTATCATACATCAGACTGCTAAGCTTCAAAAAAGGAATTGTGAACGGGGATGTTGTACTCATTAACACCTACTTCACCATGGACGGTATGCAGGGGCGCTCTCGAATTCCGCCGAATTGGAAGAATGCGCCTGAATACTGTGTTATTTAGAGAATTGAATAATGAGCCTGGTACTGGTTAATTGGAACACTGATATCTGTTTCCTTCCGGGTTCTGCAGCGATTGGAACGTGCCAACGGAAAGACCTACAGTACTTATAGTGTTATAGAGAGCATAGCACTCAGATGTTGATCATGTCCATGTAATCTATGATAATACAGTAGGGAATGATCTGTACTCAACATCAGTTACGACGTAATTTTCTCTTTAGGGTAACTATCAGACAATTAATTGTCAAAAACGTGCCCACGTAAACCACAGTTGTAACAAGTCATACCGGGTCCGCCGACTATGGTTACTGGGAATGTAACTATGAATAAACTACGAATGTTATAACGACTCCTGTACACTAGTTCTTGGTGATCGTGCGGTAGATGTTGACAGACGCACGAAATTCTCTTGTGGCGCAAACAAAGGTGGTGCAGACTTAGGCATAGGCTGTGAAATTACTTGTGATTACATTGGTGAAAGTACCCAGGGGGCACAAGAAACGTACATGATTAAAGACTGTAAGTGGTTTCCATCGACACAGTTGGAGGATCAGCCTCATAAGCACACACGGAAGCAAGGCGGACATTAAGTTCTCTGATTGCTCCAAAAGCTGCCATTTTACAAACGGTTCTGTAAAGTTTAGCCTCTTCAGGGAGAAAAGCTGAATATACTGGACAGCATTGATAAATGATGATAAAAGTTAGTTCAATCTAGACAGCAAATGTCACTCAACGATTCATTACTCCATTGGTGTAGCATAATTTCACATTAGTTCCCTAAGAACGACATATGGACAGCTGTTTTACCTGGACAAAGAAAGACGTGAAACAGTTCCACATCATTAGATGGTACCACTTAGTAAGATCCTGAGAAGTCACGCATATCAAAGGTGCTCAACAACGAGAAACACCAGCATCAGGTGATCGAGGTTGAGAGTCTCATTAGTCAAGTCTGAATAAGACTTTCCACTGAAGAGACCTTCAACTTAGAGCACTTAACACGCGAACGATATGACAGTAAACCAAAGCTTCAAGACAATGTAATCATGGCCCTTGAAATAAAGGTAAACGCATAGCAAGGTGGAATAGCCGATAATAACAAATAGGTAATACAATCGGGTGTCTGGGTCGTCTGTCAGTGTCGCTAATGGAATGTTGAGGCGGAACAGAATGACAGAGCATCAGCAGTACTCCCTGTAGAGGTTCAGAGTGTCTCGACATTCAACTAAAGTATCACTTGACGGTATGTGAGACATAATGGCAAAGTTTGCACGAGAACCAAATAAGGCAAAAAAATGAACAGATAAAAATTATACAAAATGCTAGAATTGAAATAAAAGAGATGCAACTAATTCTGCAGAAGTAATAAAAAATGTCTAAGATACACTGCAAGAGGAAGGACAACTCAATGTGAAGGACTATTGGCCAAGAAAAAAATTACATTGAAATATACAAGTAAAAATATTACTGGAGATTGAATTAAATGCAAAATGAGCTGTCTTTACTCTTGCTAATAAAGAAATTAATTAATAAAATTTTAAATCAATGTAAAAAAGTAGAAAATAAAATTACATAATTGTTAACTGGGAAATTTAAGTATTTTCTAAGAATGCATAAACAAAATTAAAATATAATTCATAAAAATATTAATAAAAGAAAATAATTCACTGCAGAACAAGTGCAACAAAATAAGGTGTAGAAATAATCACTGCAGTAATAAGTGTCACTGGGAAAACTCAGGTAAATAATGAAATAAAATATGAAGAAAAACTGATTGAACACATTTAACTCTTAATGTAAATGAGACAAAACCATTTACTCAAACAGAGTAAAGAAAACACTTTATTGTAAAAGTAATTGAAATTGCATCAAGAGTGAATTTGTTCAAAGAAATATAAAAAATATGAATAAATAAAACAAAGGAACAAAACGGGAAGTGTAACACTTACAAGTGGTGAGGCAAGTGTAACACTTACAAGTGGTGAGGCAAGTGTAACACTTACAAGTGGTGAGGCAAGTGTAACACTTACAGTGGTGAGGCAAGTGTAACACTTACAAGTGGCGAGGCAAGTGTAACACTTACAAGTGGTGAGGCAAGTGTAACACTTACAAGTGGTGAGGCAAGTGTAACACTTACAAGTGGTGAGGCAAGTGTAACACTTACAAGTTGTGAGGCAATGTAAACACTTACAAGTGGTGAGGCAAGTGTCACACTTACAAGTGGCGAGGCAATTGTAACACTTACAAGTGGTGAGGCAAGTGTCACACTTACAAGTGTGAGGCAAGTGTAAAAACTTACAAGTGGTGAGGCAAGTGTAACACTTACAAGTGGGGAGGCAAGTGTAACACTTACAAGTGGTAAGGCAAGTGTAAAACTTACAAGGGGGTGAGGCAGTGTAACACTTACAAGTGGTGAGGGGAAGTTGTAACACTTACAAGTGGTGAGGCAAGTAAACACTTACAAGTGGTGAGGCAAGTGTAACACTTACAAGTGGTGAGGCAAGGTTTAAAACTTACAAGTGGTGAGGGAAAATGTAACACTTACAAATGGTAGGCAAGTGTAAAACTTACAAAGGGGGAGCAAGGGAAAAAACTTTTTAAGTGGGAGGCAAATGGGAACCAAGGGTGAGGCAAGTGTAAAACCTTCAAGTGGAGGGAAGTGTAACACTTTCAAGTGGGAGGGAATGAACACTTTCAAGTGGGGAGGCAATGTAACACTTACAATGGGGACAAATGAACCTTCAAG
>NC_069497.1:4702940-4744690 GCF_026875155.1 Cherax quadricarinatus
ATAATATATATATGCAAAAAATCGCGACGGGCGATTTTAACTATCCAAAACCACGGGGGGGGGGAATCTTTAGATCAAGTACTTTCACACTTCAGTGCGTCATCAGGAGCTGTGCAATGTTGCAAGGGAGCAACCAAAGCAGGGAGAGAGGTCTCAGAGTAGCGTAGGTGTCACTGGCCACAGTTACCCTTAGACTGGGTTAGTGGTCGGTGCCAATCCCACTCTTTACCATCATCCCCCCACTACCCATATGGGGTAGTGGGGTTTCTAAGATGTCAAGTAGGAAATTATAAGATATATAAAAACCAGCCCCAAGCTTTTCCTAATCGTTTATAAAAGGTCATGTATTATGAGAAAAAAAGTTTCTCGTTAGACACTGTAGACATGGATAGCTATTATTCTGTGTGACCTTTTCAAATAATGAAAGAAAGGAATACAATGTGCTCTTTGTCCATTTAAATGTCCTGCTCTGAGGTACTTGAATGTTCTACCCATGTACTCTGAGGTACTTGAATGTTCTACCCATGTACTCTGAGGTACTTGAATGTTCTACCCATGTACTCTGAGGTACTTGAATGTTCTACCCATGTACTCTGAGGTACTTGAATGTTCTACCCATGTACTCTGAGGTACTTGAATGTTCTACCCATGTACTCTGGGGTACTTGAATGTTCTACCCATGTACTCTGGGGTACTTGAATGTTCTACCCATGTACTCTGAGGTACTTGAATGTTCTACCCATGTACTCTGAGGTACTTGAATGTTCTACCCATGTACTCTGAGGTACTTGAATGTTCTACCCATGTACTCTGGGGTACTGAATGTTCTACCCATGTACTCTGGGGTACTTGAATGTTCTACCCATGTACTCTGAGGTACTTGAATGTTCTACCCATGTACTCTGGGGTACATGAATGTTCTACCCATGTACTCTGAGGTACTTGAATGTTCTACCCATGTACTCTGGGGTACTTGATGTTCTACCCATGTACTCTGGGTACTTGAATGTTCTACCATGTACTCTGAGGTACTTGAATGTTCTACCCATGTACTCTGAGGTACTTGAATGTTCTACCATGTACTCTGAGGTACTTGAATGTTCTACCCATGTACTCTGAGGTACTTGAATGTTCTACCATGTACTCTGGGGTACTTGAATGTTCTACCCATGTACTCTGAGGTACTTGAATGTTCTACCATGTACTCTGAGGTACTTGAATGTTCTACCCATGTACTCTGAGGTACTTGAATGTTCTACCCATGTACTCTGGGGTACTTGAATGTTCTACCCATGTACTCTGGGGTACTTGAATGTTCTACCCATGTACTCTGAGGTACTTGAATGTTCTACCCATGTACTCAGAATGTTCTACCCATGTACTCAGAAGTATCTCTTCCTAAATATTGTCTACTATTTTCTCAGTGGCTGTTAATATGCCATACATGGGGACTTCTATGCCTATCCGATAATATTTCTATAATGTAAATTCTACTAATACCCTTTAACCTTTCCTAACGTTATCTTGTGTGCTTTTCACTGTATGGTACATTAACAGCTACAGGTGTTATATAACCTTCACAACTGACGTGGTGTGAAGTTTTGTCACGTAGACACTGGACGGGCGTCACCAGTCCATCAACCACCTGACATAATGAACAATCCTGTGATTTTGTATAGCATTGTTGTTTAAGATTGTGTACAATGGACTCGACTAAATAATTATCGAGCTTGTATAACCCATAATTTGAGTTGTATACTGTATTCCTTTCATGTTTCAAGAAATGTGAAAGTACTTGAGCTAAAGATTTCCACTTCCCGTGGTTTATCCTGCATATATATATATATATATATATATATATATATATATATATATATATATATATATATATATTATATATATATATATATATATATATATATATATATTATGTCGTGCCGAATAGGCAGAACTTGCGATCTTGGCTTAAATAGCAACGCTTATCTTGCTATATAGGACAAGTGAAAATTTGTGTATGCAATAATTTCGTCAAAATCATTCTGCACCTAACGAGGAAAATATATTTCATTGTGTTTGTTTAGTATTAAATTATTGTAAACAAATCTAAAATATATTTAGTTGGGTTAGGCTAAAATAAATTGCGTTTGTTATAATAAGGTTAGGTAAGTTTTCTAAGTTCTTTTGGTGCAAATTATAAATTTTTACATCAACATTTATGAAAAATATATATCTTTAAATGTATAAGAGAAAATTTTAGAAAGGACATAATTTTAAATGGTTTTGCTAATTGACCCAGTTTTCAATATTCGGCACGACATATAATATTATATATATATTTTTTTTTTTTTTTTTATTATCACACCGGCCGATTCCCACCAAGGCAGGTGGCCCGAAAAAGAAAACTTTCACCATCATTCACTCCATCACTGTCTTGCCAGAAGGGTGCTTTACACTACAGTTTTTAAACTGCAACATTAACACCCCTCCTTCAGAGTGCAGGCACTGTACTTCCCATCTCCAGACTCAAGTCCGGCCTGCCGGTTTCCTGAATCCCTTCATAAATGTTACTTTGCTCACACTCCAACAGCACGTCAAGTATTAAAAACCATTTGTCTCCATTCACTCCTATCAAACACGCTCACGCATGCCTGCTGGAAGTCCAACCCCCTCGCACACAAACCTCCTTTACCCCCTCCCTCCAACCCTTCCTTGGCCGACCCCTACCCCGCCTTCCTTCCACTACAGACTGATACACTCTTGAGTCATTCTGTTTCGCTCCATTCTCTCTACATGTCCGAACCACCTCAACAACCCTTCCTCAGCCCTCTGGACAACAGTTTTGGTAATCCCGCACCTCCTCCAACTTCCAAACTACGAATTCTCTGCATTATATTCACACCACACATTGCCCTCAGACATGACATCTCCACTGCCTCCAGCCTTCTCCTCGCTGCAACATCATCACCCATGCTTCACACCCATATAAGAGCGTTGGTAAAACTATACTCTCATACATTCCCCTCTTTGCCTCCAAGGACAAAGTTCTTTGTCTCCACAGACTCCTAAGTGCACCACTCACTCTTTTTCCCTCATCAATTCTATGATTCACCTCATCTTTCATAGACCCATCCGCTGACACGTCCACTCCCAAATATCTGAATACGTTCACCACCTCCATACTCTCTCCCTCCAATCTGATATTCAATCTTTCATCACCTAATCTTTTTGTTATCCTCATAACCTTACTCTTTCCTGTATTCACCTTTAATTTTCTTCTTTTGCACACCCTACCAAATTCATCCACCAATTCTGCAACTTCTCTTCGAATCTCCAAGAGCACAGTGTCATCAGCAAAGAGCAGCTGTGACAACTCCCACTTGTGTGTGATTCTTTATCTTTTAACTCCACGCCTCTTGCCAAGACCCTCGCATTTACTTCTCTTACAACCCATCTATAAATATATTAAACAACCACGGTGACATCACACATCCTTGTCTAAGGCCTACTTTTACTGGGAAAAAATTTCCCTCTTTCCTACATACTCTAACTTGAGCCTCACTATCCTCGTAAAAAACTCTTCACTGCTTTCAGTAACCTACCTCCTACACCATACACTTGCAACATCTGCCACATTGCCCCCTATCCACCCTGTCATACGCCTTTTCCAAATCCATAATATATATCCATATATATATATATATATATATATATATATATATATATATATATATATATATATATATATATTATATATATAGACAAAGGAGAGTGCAAAGTTATAGAGGAATAAGTTTGTTGAATATAGCTGGTAAAGTGTATGGTAGAGTTGTTATTAAGAGTAAGAAGGAGAGTAGGATAGCAGATAAACAAGGAGGCTTTAGAAAAGGTAGGAGGTGTGTAGTAAAAGTGTTTACAGTGAAACATATAAGTATTTAGATGAGAGTAAAGAGGTTTTTGTGGCATTTATGGATTTGAAAAATATGTATGACAGGGTGTAGAAGGGTCAATGTGGCAGATGATACAAATGTATGGTATAGGAGGTAGGTTACTGAAACCAGTGAAGAGCTTTTACTGGGATAGTGAGGCTCAGGTTAGAGTATGTAGGAGAGAGTTAGATTATTTCCAAGTAAAAGTAAGCCTTAGACAAGGATGTGTGATGTCACCATGGATATTCAATATATTTATAGATGGGGTTGTAAGAGAAGTGAATTCTCGGGTGTCGGTAAGAGGTGTGGGGTTAGAAGACAAAGAATCTAACACAAAGTGGAAGTTGTAATAAATGCTCTTTGCTGATGACACTGTGCTTTTGGAAGATTCTGAAGAGAAGTTGGAGAGGTTGGTGGATGAGTTTGGTAGGGCATGTAAAAGAAGAAAATTAAATATGAATATAGGAAAAAGTAAGTTGAAAAGGATTGCAAAAAAAAAAAAAATAGATGACGAAAGAATGGATATCAGAATGAAGAGAGAATGGAGGAGGCGAATGTTTTCATATATTTAGGAGTGAACGTGTCAGCAGGATGAAGGATGAGGTGAATCATAGAATTGATGAGGGGAAAAGGTGAGTGGTGCACTCAGGAGTCTGTGGAGACAAAGAACTTTGTTCATGGAAGTAAGAAGGGAATACATGAAAGTATAGTTATACCAACGCTCTTATATGAGTGTGAAACATGGGTGATGAATGTTGCAACAAGGAGAAGGCTGGAGGCAGTGAAGATGTCATGTCTGAGGGCAATGTGTGGTGTGAATATAATGCAAAGAACTCGTAGTTTGGTAATTAGGAGGACTTGCAGGCTTACCAAAACTATTATCCATAGAGCTGAGGAAGGGTTGTTGAGGTGGTTTCGACATGTAGAGGGGTTGGAACAAAATAGAATGACTTCGAGAGTATAAATCTGTAGTGGAGGGAAGTTGGGGCATGGGTTGGCCTAAGAAATGTTGAAGGGAGGGGGTAAACGAGGTTTTGTGTGTGAGGGGCTTGGACTTCCAGGAACAAATGAAAGAAAAAATGAAGTCAAATGGTTTTAATAATTTAATAGTAACATTTATGAAGGTATTCAGGGAAACCGGCAGACCAGACTTGAGTCCTTGGAGGTGGGAAGTACGGTGTCTACACTCTGAAGGAGTGGTGTTAATGTTTCAGTTTTATAACTCTAGTGTAAGCGCCCCTCTGGCAAGTCAGTGATGGAGTGAATGAAAATTTTCCTTTTTCAGGCCACCCTGCCTTGTTGGCAGACGGCTGATGTGTTAATAACACAAATATATATATATATATATATATATATATATATATATATATATATATATATATATATATATATATATATATATATATATATATATATATATATTTATTTTTTTTTTTTTATTATCACACCGGCCGATTCCCACCAAGGCAGGGTGGCCCGAAAAAGAAAAAACTTTCACCATCATTCACTCCATCACTGTCTTGCCAGAAGGGTGCTTTACACTACAGTTTTTAAACTGCAACATTAACACCCTCCTTCAGAGTGCAGGCACTGTACTTCCCATCTCCAGGACTCAAGTCCGGCCTGCCGGTTTCCTGAATCCCTTCATAAATGTTACTTTGCTCACACTCCAACAGCACGTCAAGTATTAAAAACCATTTGTCCCATTCACTCCTATCAAACACGCTCACGCATGCCTGCTGGAAGTCCAAGCCCCTCGCACACAAAACCTCCTTTACCCCTCCCTCCAACCCTTCCTAGGCCGACCCCTACCCGCCTTCCTTCCACTACAGACTGATACACTCTTGAAGTCATTCTGTTTCGCTCCATTCTCTCTACATGTCCGAACCACCTCAAACAACCTTCCTCAGCCCTCTGGACAACAGTTTTGGTAATCCCGCACCTTCTCCTAACTTCCAAACTACGAATTCTCTGCATTATATTCACACCACACATTGCCCTCAGACATGACATCTCCACTGCCTCCAGCCTTCTCCTCGCTGCAAACATTCATCACCACGCTTCACACCCATATATATATATATATATATATATATATATATATATATATTATATATATATATATATATATATATATATATATATTACTCATCCAGCAGTAACAGCCTGGTTGATCAGGCCCTGAGCCACCATGAGGCCTGGTGACAGACCGTGCCGCAGGGGCAGTGACCCCTAAGTAATTAAGTTTATTCAGGTATACACAAATACAGTTACATAGATTATCATACATAGCAGCATATGTGTAGAGAACCTGGGATAACCCAAAAAAGTCAGACAGTGACTTATTTCCATTCGGGTCCTTTTACCTTATTATTATAATATAAAGGTTATAATATTTTCTTATTATTCTATAATGAAGATAACAACTTATTATCATACTAAAAAGACTACTACACAAGGGCCATTAAGACTATCTACAATACCTGGGTCATTACTAGGAATAAGGTAAAATTTACACTTGTGTTAGCTAAAAAATAATCTTTCCCCTCCCTTTCTGTAGCTACATTCATCAGACACCCTTTGGCAGTCTTCTTGAACTTTTTCATGCTATGCTGGCTTTGACATGGGGCGGGAAAGGTGTTCCTTTCCCTTTTTTTTTCTGTACAATAAAAGGTGAAATGAAGCCTGGCCCAAAACTGTGGGGACTACAAAGTTGTGCTTCCCCCCCCTAGTACTATATTGTTTTGGGTTTCCCCAACCCCTTGACAAAATTAAACAGCAAATATTTGGACACTGTTTGTAAAGCAATTTTTTTAAACTTGTTTTAAACTTCAGTTGTTTTACTCTGTCTTCAACTTTCAGCATATCCAACTGCTGTAATTCACCCTTTGGCCCTACAATTTCTCTTTGGGGCCCACCCCCCAGAGGGAAATTTACAATTTTTGTTCTGGGTGTTTTTGCAGTCTTTTTTTTCAGTTTTTTTTTTTTTTGTCAAGGCAGAGTACCATAATAGCAAAGTAATCCATATGACACTGTATAAAGGGATGACATGGGGCCCCTGGGGCCCTTCAGTGGGTTAGACATTTGTGTTTGGGTCTATGAGGAACTTCATTTGGGCTTTCGTTTTTTTTTACTACACTTTTCCCCTATCAATTCCCCCCCCCTTTTGAAATGCATGGGTAAAAGGGGGGTTTTCCCAGTTTAATTTTACTGATGAATCCAAATGGGGGCCCCCCTTTACACGGGGACTTTTAAAATTTTTTCCCCTTTCTCACTTAGGTTTCCGTTCCAAAAGAATGCTTCAGTTTCCCCGGGGTTTTGTAATGATATTTTGTTTTACTAACCTTTTTGCTGCGGGTCTCCAGTTCGGTTTTTAATACTTTCGCTAAAACTTTTGGTTTTTCCCCTAAACACAAAAAAGAGCACTTTTCATCTGCTTACATTTGGGATTTGCACTTGACACTGAAAGGCATGCCCATTGATTTTCCCTTTAAGAAAAAAAGGGACCCAGAATACTCCCTTGGGGAACTTCACATGCTATCGGAAAGGGGTTTCTGATTCCGTTTTTTTTCATTTTGACAAAAAAACCCTCCTTTGCTATGGTGGGATTTAAAACCAAACAAAAAAACCTTTGCGGGAAAGTTGAATTTTCCCTTACATAATATTTTGGGTGGTTGCCAGTATCGAAGGCCTTTGGGGGGTCAAAGGGTTTTCCCAAAACCTATGTTTTTCCCCCCTTGGCCCTTTTCATTTTCTCAGGAAATCCATCAGATTAATTGGGGAGGTGGGGGGTTGAGTAAGATCTTCAAAAGCCCAAATGATAGAAAAGGGGGGAGAATTTTGTTTTTCATTAAGGTTTTTAACTACTGACAGTGCACCGTCCTCTCTAAAAATTTTGGGGTATTTTTTCCCGATATAAAAACAGGCCTGTAGTTGCTTAAAATCAGCCTACTTTTTTTTTAAAGGGTGGGAGTAACTTGGCCCCTTGACCCCACCCGGGTTTGGTTTTGTGGTGATTGATAATTTATTATGTGATCAATAGGGATTGAAAATTTTCGGGAAGCCCCCATCTTTTGGGAACTTAGACGGGATTTATCCGGGCAAAGTGTCTTGGGGGGGGGTTTTTAAACAATGCTTAGTTTTTTGTAAAATAAAGTCATGAAAATACCTTATAGCTGAAAAACGGGTTTGGGGTTAAACCCCTTTTTTGGTTTATTTGTATTTTTAAAAAAATATAAAGGGGCTGTTTTAAAACTTTTATTTTTTTGCAGCTGGTATTTTATTTACTATGTTGATGAAAACAGATGTGTAGGGGAAATTTTTAAAGGGAAATTTGCCCCCTTAGATTTTTCGTGGCATCCCTCGTTACCCGATGGGTTGAGTACTATTTTTTAGACCTTCTATGGCTTATGGCTTTCCCCAATTTGTTTTAGTTTTTGCCAGAGTTTTTGGGGGGTTATGCTTATATTCTTAAAATTTTTTGACCCAATAGTGCTTTGCCTTTGCCCCCTTTTTAAATAAGTCTCTGCACTCTGTTTCCTTTACCCTTTGGAAAATTTATTTAGTGCTGCAATATCCTGTTCCCCGTTTGCTTAAATCTTTGTAGCAACTGGGCTCTTTAATTTATATTACTAATATTTCGGGAGTCATCCAGGGGTTTAGTTTTTTCGTTTTTAATCCCAACCTCTTTAAAATGGTGCAAAATTTTCAAGGATGGTAGTTTAACCCTTTTTTTGAATTTTTTCCCCGGGAAACCCTTTTCGTCCGTGCAATTGTTATCTCTGTTCCCCGTCAACCCAAATTTTTGTAGCCTATTTACCAGTGCTTCTTTTCTGTAAATTTTTAGTTGGAAAACCCCATTTTTTTTTTGTTTCCCGGTAGGCCAATCCTACCCTAGGGTTTTCCTGGTGCAATAAATGATGAAATGATCCCAAGGCCGTGGTAATGACCCTGATTGACTAATGTTCTCAGAGGGTTACAGAGTAAAGTGGGCCCAATTTTGGGTTTGGGTGAAACTGTATGATCCTGTTGGTTTTATTAAAATTTGTTGAAATTTCAACTTTTTAAACCTAAATCTTCTATTTCCTTTTCAAAAACCCGTTATTTTTTCGGGTGAAAACCGATATTGGGAAAACACCCATTTTTATTTTCTCGCAGGGTTTTTTTCAAAATCCGGGCAAGGGCCTGGAAAAAATCTTTAAGAAATGGGGCCTGGGTAGGGAAGGGCGGTAACTAGTTCCCCGCCCTTTAAAATGGGTTTTTTGTCTTGGGAAGCAGCACTTCCAAAAAACCCTTTAATCTCCATTTAATTTTTTATTTAAATCAGTCTTGGGGGTTTTTAAACTAAGTTTTTTTAATGCAGGCAAATAAATCCACCACTCTTTCTGTTCCTATCTAAGCGTTTTTATATTGTAACCTTTTATTTTTGACCTTTTCAGGCACCCTTCACCAACCAGGGTTCAGAATGGATATAATTGCCGCCCTAATTTTGTTAGCTAACCTAATCTCGGCCCAATTTTTTGGAAAAAGTGATCTTTCGTTTTACATGAATAAAATGGGCCTGTTTTCAAAAAACAAATTTTAATTTATCAATATATGGCAGTGGGGGGGGGGTTTGGGATTTTAAAAATTTGGGAAAAACCTTGTTATCATTGGGAAAAATGCATTTGTTTTCACCCAAAATGAATTTGGCACCGTTACTATAAATTTTACTACATCCATCATCCCCCCACCCCTTTTCACATTTTTCATTTGGGGGTCTTTTTTTTTTAAAATTTTTTTGCTAATTTTGAAAAGTGTATGCACCGTTTTGTGTGTTTGAGATAAAAGAAAGTCTGGGGTTGTCTAAAATTGGCCTATGTATGCATTACATAGGAGTTAAAGTTTGTGGAAAAAATTTAATTTTCCGAAGCTAAGGCCTAAAGGTCTTTAAAAATGTTGATTTTGGGTCAAAAAATTTATTTTTAAAAAAGGAAAGGGGGGGAGGGGAGAGAGGGCGGGAGTGTTTCGATGGAGTTTAAAAAGGCTGGGGAAAAAAGGGGCCAGGGAAATTTTTGGGGTTTACGGTGGCCCCCAAGGATTTAAAATAGGCTTCCTTTGTAATCGAATGTCGTAACTGTTTCCCGGTGAAAGTGAGGGAACGTGATTTTCGGGACCACCGTAAAAAAATGGGGAAAATTAATGGGAAAAATGGTAGGACCGGGGGTGACTGGCGCGACGCCATGGGGTGTTTTCCAAGGGAAAAAACCCATGAATTTAAACACTCATCAGTCTCAGATCTTAATGGAGTGGGCCCCTAATGTGCGTAATAGTTATAGAAAATTAAACCCATGGTGTGTTGTTTAAATCATGATAATAGCACTAAGAAAAGAATGTGTGAAGTGAAAAAATCGCCTTTTCCAAGTGAGCAAACTGTTAACCTCGTGGTTCCTGTCCAAGGATAGTGGAGTTTTTGGGAAGGGCAAAGATTTCCAAACCGGGGCGCCCCCCCCCCCCCCCCCCCCCCCCCCCCCCCCCCTCCCCCCCCAAAACCCCCCCCCCCCCCCCCCCCCCCCCCCCCCCCAAAAAAATGGAAATTAACCTATTTTTGGGTGAACCGTAAACGGGGACCCCGAGGAAATCGAAATGGGATTTAAAAAGGGATTTTAAAAAGGGGAACCAATCCCCCCCCATTAAATAAACCCCAATAAAAAAACTATAAAAGGCCCCCTTATTTTGTTGTAATTGGGGGGTTGGGGGGGTCCACTTCAAATTGGCCAGAAATATTTGGGAAGTTGGGAATTTGAAAGGGCCATGGTTTTTGACCATCCCCCCTTTTTCTCAAAAAAATTCTTTCAACCCTTTAATTTTGTGACCACTTTGGGGTTCACCTTCCCCAAGGAGATAATTGGGGAAATTTAAGGGGAAAGGGATGTAATACAGGGGGGAAACCCCCCAATATTTTAAAATTTTTCCAAAAAAGGTTTTAATTTAGGTACTAAGGAAACCCCCCTTAAAATTTTATAAGTTTTTTTTGCCTGCCCCATTAGTTTTAAGGTTTCCCGGAAAAAATTTTGGGGGGTTTAATTTTTACCACTTAAGGGACAAAAGAGCTGTGTGAAGTTTTTGTTTGGGATGCGGGGGGTTGCCATACCTTGCGGCGATAGTGACATTTACTTTTCGGTAGGGGGCAATTTTGGGTTTTTTTACGTCCAGGGCTTTTTTACCCCATTGCCTTTCCACCCCGGGACGATTTTCCACTTTCACTTTTTTTACTCTATACAAAAATTTTTATTTTCCTTTCCATTCCCCTAATACCCCTTTTTCTGCTTTACCCAATCCCCACAAAATTACTAAAAATTTTCTTTTTAAAAACCCCTTTTCACTGCTCTTTTTTTTCCCTTAACTTCACACCCCCTTTTTCAGTTAACCCCTTTTTACACCCCCTTTCCCCCCTCACTTCACAGTCCATTTCACCTTTTTTACTTTAATCCTTTCTATTCCTTTTAGAAAAAAAGGGGTTTAAATCAATGGTTTTATCCTCTAAAAAAAACCCCCCTCAATTCCATTTATCGGGGGTTGTGTGTGTTGTTGACCCCCTGCCCTGGTCAGCTGATCGCCATTTTTAAAACATGGGGGAAGAAAACGCCACTTAAAAACCTGACTTTCCTTGATTTATAGATAGATTTGGCATTTTCTCCTATATTTCTCACTATACACTGGCGCTGAATATAGGTCATACTAAAACTTAACCCTTGGTGTTAACTTTTTATTCTTTCCCACGTTGGGCCTGAGGGATAACCGCCCATATGAATTTCCTTTGGGGTTTTTTTATTTAGATTTTACGATGTCTCCCGTGTTTCCCTCGATAACCTGGTACAGGTGATGTGATGCTACTGTCATACAGATTGGAAAAAATGTATATATTTTCCCGAAATACATAGTTAATGTAAAAGATGGCCCAAATGATTTAAAAATATTTTTGTCATAAAAAAAGGGAAATTTTCTCACCCCCGCAGGGCATGGCCATTGTTTGTTTTGAAAATTTATAACAGACATGAGTAATGGGGAAAAATTTTTTGGGGTCTAGAGGTTAAAAAATTGGGTTGACACCTCTAAAAAAAAGGGGGCGAAAAAGTTGGAGTGCTTTTCCCGCTAACTTGGGTATTAGGCGACGGACAGGGGGCAATCCAGGAAACCCCAGATAAAACTGTTAATTTATGTTTTTAAATTTTGGGCCCGTAAATTTTTCATAAAAGTAGGCAAAAGGGGGGGGGGGGGGGGTCCCTTTCATGAACATTTAAACTCCCGTCAAATTGGTGAGTGTTTGATTAAGATATATTCTTTCGTTATTAAATGTTTAAAAATTTATATATATATATATATATAATTATATATATATAATATATATATATATATTATATATAATATATATTAAAAATTTTTTATTTTTTTATAAATCCACAAATTTATATTTTACCAATTTCCTGGTGATGTATCTTTTTTTATAAATTAAAAAGGTCCAGAGCAACTTTTTGGTATGCAGTGGTAGGGATCGAAGGGGGACATTTTTTTTCGACCTAGGGGGCCAAATTCCCACTTGTCTAACGATAAATAAAAAATTTTCTTTGTTCATTTACGTTATGTATATTGATGCATTCACATAAGTAAAATTTTCCCTAACAGATAAGTAGTAAAGATGAGAACTTCACTTCGCTAGTTTTTCTCTAGCAGTGTTCCGTTTGTTTTTTGGGTGCCGTCACCATGTTTAAATGCTCAATTCTTTCCCTCGTTTGGCACTGAGGGAAAAAGTCCTACAGACCTGTCATTTCCTTGGAGTTTTGTTGTTAGGTTTTCTGCCTTGTTGTCTTCCCGTTGATCACTGGTGCAGTTGATATGGAGGTCAGTTATTTCAGTGGAAAACGTCTCATGTCTGGTTCACGTCTGGCAGCAGGTCTGGTACTAGAATGCCGGTCCCTCTTTTGTCATATTTAGTCCATTTCATTGTCGTCACAGTCAGTTTTCACCCTCTCCATAAGCGTAATAATTGATTGGGTGCTTTAAATGTTGTTTATTACATTAAAGTTTTATCACAGATGTCATCATTGCTTAGTTCATCTTAAGTTAATTTTAAGCCAGCCCGTAATGCTATGCATAGTATAAGTGGCTTTGGCATGCTGCTCTTATCTGTATTTTTTGTACCTTGTACGTGTGCTAAAAATTTTTAAATAAATAAAAAAAATAAAAAAAATTATAGCATTTTCATTAACCCTCTATGATTTTTTTTTTAAAAATTATGTCCACCGGGCCCGGTGGCCGGTCCCCCGGTGGCCCGGTGGCCTGGTGGGTGGCCGGTGGTTGGTGGGGGGGCCCGGTGGTCTGGTGGGGTGGCCCGAGGTCGGTGGGGGGGGCCCGGGCCTGGGGGGGTGGCCGGGGGCCCCGGGGTGGCCCGGGGGCCCTGGTGGGGTGGCCCGGGTGGTCTGGTGGGTGGCCCCGGTGGTCTGGTGGGGGGGCCCCGATGGTTGGTGGGGTGGCCCCGGTGGCCTGGGGGGGGGCCCGGGGGCCCCCGGTGGGGTGGCCCGGTGGCCGGGGGGGTGGCCCGGTGGCCTGGTGGGGTGGCCCGGGTGGCCTGGTGGGGGGGCCCGGGGCCTGGTGGGGGGGCCCCCGGGGGCCCTGGTGGGGGGGCCCCGGGGGCCCTGGGGGGGGGCCCCGGGGGCCTGGGGGGGGCCCGGTGGCCTGGGGGGGTCCCCGGGGGCCCTGGTGGGGTGGCCGGGGGCCTGGTGGGGGGGCCGGTGGCCTGGTGGGGGGGCCCCCGGTTGGCCTGGTGGCTAAACTCCCGCTTACCCCGGGAGGGCCCGGGTTCGATTCCCGGGGGGGGGAAACATTTCACCTTTTCCCTTACACCTGCTGTCCTTTTCACCTAGCGCAAATAGGTACCTGGGTGTTAGTCACTGGTGGGGTCGCATCCTGGGGGCAAGTTTAAAGGCCCCAATGGAAATAGTTAGACAGTCTCGATGACGCATGATTTTTCTTGGGCATCCGGGGTGGGAAACCCCCCGGGGTTTAAAAAAACCGAACGAAATCTAATTTAAGAACCATTTAATTTTATAAAAATGTACGTCAAAATTTGCTAAACTTTTTCTCATGTACCTTCCCCCAGAGAAAGTGAGCACTTTTATTGGTTAGCGTAGAAAAATATTTCTTTCGAATGACTCATAACAGCGATTTTTCACTATAAAATGGGTGCTGCAGGAGCCCGGGAGTGCTTTTGGTGCTACTGCCCCAATGTAAAAAAAACTTGTAGGAGCCGGGGAGTGTTTTTTTGGTGGGCTACGCACCAAATGAAAAGACAACTTGTAGGAGCCCGGGAGTGCTTTTGGTGGTGCTACTGCCCCAAAGTAAAGAAACTTGTAGGAGACCGGGAGTGTGTTGGTGGTGCTACTGCCCCCAATGTAAGACAACTTGTAGGGACCGAGAGTGCTGTTGGAGGTGCTACTGCCCAATTTTGGAAGACAACTTGTACACAATTTAAGGGTTTGCATTGTGGGGAAAGCGCTTCGAAAACGTATGCTAATCAAATGATTCGTACAATGGCAACTTAGTTATTATTTAAAAATTTAGCCGGTATTTCCCCGGCCCGGCCTTTTCCAGTGGTGGCCCGGGCCTTGGTCCCCTTTGGGATGTTGAGGACCTAATCCCCATGGGAGGAGGCACAAGTTCCTCCTCATCTTTGGGACCCCAAAAAACGTCCCGGGGGCCTAGCCAAAAGCTAGGCCTCTCGGGTCTGTCATCCCCGCCCAAGGGGGGCAAAGGGGAATGACGTTTTATGAGTAAAGGGGGCCGTAGGCAAATTTTCCCAACCGTTTATTTACCGTCCCATTTTTTTCCCGTTTTTGGTACACAAGACAATGTGTTCTCACTTTTTTGAAAATATTTATCAAAATTACCTCAAACAACAACTGAGAAAAAACGATTTTCTGAAATTGCCTTGGGGCAATACTTCATTTTTTATGGGGGCTACGTAGGTGGTTTTGGGCACTTTGGGGCCCAGAGTACAATGCTAATACTTATTTTGACCCATTGATTCCCTCTTAAAACCTTTTCCGTTTATTTTACAAAAAAATAAAATTTGTTAGTTCTGGAATTGAAAAAAAAACTGCCCTTTACTCCCCCATAACTCCCAAAGTTTTTGGAATATTTTCAAAAACTCAAAAAGGTCAAAATAAGAGAAATCATTATTTACAAAGTCTGTGAATATTATTCCATTTAAATTTAAATAAAAAAGGGAAAATTTTTGCCCTAGGTGAATAAGTTATTCCAGATATCGGCCGGAATGCCGGCCGACCCCCGTTCAAAAAAAAAAAAAAATTTCCGAAAAACGCGTTTGTTTGGGTGTATTTTTAGTAACTGATGTTCTAGTGCTGTTACCTCTTCAAAACCGTTTTTCTCTTTCTCAGGCTAAAGAAAGGGGGAAAGACCAATATTTACGAAAATTCCGATAATCTTTCGTCATATTTTGCCTATTTTTTTCAGCTAAGTATATAAAAATGTTTGTATGTTATTTAGAGGTTTTTTTATATATATTAGATCAAATTTTGAAACAAATAACCCCTAGAGTTTTTATATATAAGCTGATATAAGCGTAATAATTTGGGGATTCCTGGCTTGGGCCCCGAGCGCTGGAACACTGCTGAGCGTTCCCATCTGGTTCCCGGTAATCACTAATTCCCGGATAAGTCCCCCCCCTACGTTTTATGATGCAAATAGTCAGTTATTATATTAGAAAGAAAATGCAAAAAAAGGCGATAAAAAAACAAGAAAAATAACTCCAAAAAAAATTTAGGCCGTGAGCAGACTCGGGGACCCAAAATCCCGTCCCATACCTGATAAAATGACTATAATTTCTTGTAGAAACGTCGTAAAATTATTTGGTACCTTGTGTTGCCAAAAAGTTTAGCTAGGGTTTTCAGTTAATAACTCAAAAATCCATATTTTTTTTGATTTTTCGGGGAGCGGGGCCCCGGGGGAAAAATTAGCCCCACAGCCCCCCTAAAGGCTCGGGCCAGGCACCTACCTACCCTGAAGGGTTAGGCAGGTGTCGTCAATGGCAACTGCACAGGTATGAAATATATCCGATTTCGACTGCCCACCCCTAAAATGAAAATGGTTTTTTAAAAATAATAATAAAAATATAATAATAAAATTTAAAACAATTTTATATATTTTTTTAAAAATAATCACGGTTTTTCCCCTCTAGGTATTATGACCTGAAAAAGATAAAAAATTTCTTCATTCACTCCCTCAATGTTTGTCAGAAACTTTCCTACAATAAGTTAAAATTTGCAACATAACATCCCCCCTTTTAGAGTGCGGCACTGAATTTTCACCTTCAGGACCAAATTCAGCTAAAATGGTTTTCCCCCAGACCCCTCTAGCTACTTGGCTCACACTCCAACAGCACATCAAGTCATAAAAGCCATTCGCCTCCACTCACTCCTATTTAACATGCTCTCACATGCTTGCAGGAAGTCCATGTCCCTTGCACACAAAACCTCATTTACTCCCTCCGTCCAACCCTTCCTGGGACGACCCCTACCTCACCCTCTTTTCACTACACATTTATATACCCTGCAAGTCATATATTTTGTCCCATCCTTTCTATATGTCCGAGCCACCTCAATAACCCCTCATTTGCTCTCTGGATAATGTGTTTTTAGAAACCTCACACCTCCTCCTAATCTCCAAGCTATGGATTCTCTGCATGACATTCACACTGCATATTGCCCTCAGACACGATATCTCTATTGCCTCCAGTCTTCTCCCATGATTCACTCCAATATTGGTACCAATATACTATCTTACATTGCCCTGTTTGTTTCCAAGGATAACGTTCTTTGTTAACACATACTTCTCAGTGTTCCACTCACCTTTCCCCCCCCCTCATCAATTCTTTAATTTACCTTGTCTTTCAAAGACCCGACTGCTGACAAGTCCACTCCCAAATATCTGAGTATATTTAATTCCTCCATACTTTTCCCCTCCAGTCTGAAATAAAATATTTCATTTTCATATCCAGTCTGAATCACCTTGCTCCTTTCTATGCTCACTTTTAATTTCCTTCTTTTAGATTCTTAATCTCTCTATCCCACACTTCCTGCCAACTCCCAAGCATTCACTTCTCTTACATCGGTATCTATAAATAATAGAACAACCATATTGACATCAAACATCCCTGTTTAAGGCCTACTTTTACTGGGAAATAATCACCCTCTCTCCTACATACTCTAACCTGAGCCTCACTATCCTCGAAAAATGTCTTAACTGCTTTCAATAACCTACCACCCATTCCATGCATTTGCAACATCTGCCGCACTGCTCCCCTATCTACACTATCACATGCTTTTTCCAACTCAATAAATGCAATGAAAACCTCTTTACCCTTGTTCATCTGCGATCCTGCTCTCTTATTTTTTTTTTCAATAATAACTCTTACATACAATTTACTAAGTATAGTCAACAGGCTTATTCCCCTATTTTTTAAACTCTCTTTTGTCCCCTTTGCCTTTATACAAAGGAAATATGCCATTCTCTAGGTATCTTCTCCTATTCTAAATATTTATTAAATATAAGCACCAACCATTCCAAAACTACATCCCCCTGGCTTTTAACATTTATTTCTTTTTCCCATCAATCTCAGCTGCATTACCCCCTTCCATTTTATCCACTGCCTCATGCACCTCCCCCACACTCTCGACTGTCTCTTCGTCACTCCTACAAGCTGCTTTATCTCTCCTATCTTCATCTGCATTTAATACTTCTTCAAAATATTCCTCCATCTTCCCGATATTTCTAACTCACAATCTAATAACTCTTCTATTTATAACTGTCAAATCCATTCATTCCCTATGCTCTCTTATTCATCTCACTTCAAAAGTTTCTCTTATTCCCGTTTTACAGTCCTTCACCGCCTTCTTAACCTCCCTTTTTCTCTCCATATACTCCCCCCCCCCGTTGTATCACTTCTACTTTGTAAAAACCTCTCATATGCTAACTTTTTTCTCTTACTACTATCTGCACCTCATTCCACTAATGGTTCTGCTTCCCTCCCGCACCCACTTTTCTCTAACCACACGCTTCTGCTGAATACTAAAAACACATTTTTAAATCTATACCATACCTCTTCAACCTCATTGCCTATACTCTCTCTAGCTCATCTTTCTTTCAGTAGTTGTTTATATCTTACCCTAACTGCCTCCTCTAATAATAATATAATATCTTTATTTCTACAAGTACAAGTACAATGTATGAAGGCCTTGCAGACATCAATGACATACTGCGTTATAGAAAGCCCCTTGTTATGCAAAGCATTTCGGGCATATTAGGTCAGTTTGCTTCCAGGAAGTGACCCACACCAGTCAAGTAACACCCAGGTACCCATTTTTTACTGATGTGTGAACAGGGACAGCAGTTGTCTTAAGGAAACCCATCTTAATGTTATCTAGCCGTACTGAGGATTCGAACTACGGACCTCAGTGTGTGAGCTGAGTGCACTATCGATCGACCTTCACCTCTCTCTTACTTGCTGATCTCATTCTCCTTGTATTCCATCTGCCTTTTACTCTCACTTCATCTAAAACTTAAAAATTATCTAATATATCTGTGGCTCCTCTATAAACATGTACATTCTGAAGTCTACCCACCGGTCTTCCATACTCAACTACATAGGCTTGTAAACTTCCGTCATTGCTCCCTGTATCATATCTTGTATACTTAATCATCCTTTTTTTCTTAAAATATGTATAACCTATTACCAGACCTCTTTCTATACAAAATTCTAAGTTTCCCTCGTTAGCATTTACATTTGGCACCCCAAACTTAACTACCACACCCTCTGTAAGCGTTTCTCTCACTTTAGTATTCATGTTCCCCATCACAGCCACTCTCAGTTGATATAAAACTTCTCAAACAATCGCTTAACTTATCCCAAAAATCTCTCTCTCTCTCTCCTTTACAGTTCTCATTTCTCCAGGCGAATAAACACTTATTATAACCCACTTTTCGCAACCAACCTTAATTTTAATCAACATAAGCTTTGAATTTATGCATTTATATTCCATTTTCTCCTTACATTACTTATCCTTCAACATTATTGCTAGCCATTCTTTAGCTCTAACTCTCTCAGATACTATTGATCTAAACCTGTTTATTTCTCCCCATTGCTACTCTCCTATCCCCTTCAGCTTTGTTTTCCCAAGAGCCAGGACATCCAACTTCTTTCTGTTCACATCTCTTTCTTATCACCTGCACTTCATCTGCGCACATTCAAACATCCTAACTTTATTTTTTTTTTATATATTTTAAATAATTTATACAGGAGAAGAGGTTACTAGCCCATTATTTCCAGCATTTTAGTCGCCTCTTACGACACGCATGGCTTACGGAGGAAAGATTCTTTTCCACTTCCCCATGGAGATGAAAGGAAATAGATAAGAACGTGAAATATTTAAAAAAGAGAAAAAAATTCAGGTCAATGTGTACATGTACGTGTATACATGTACATGTACGTGTACATGTATACGTAATCTGACCTAAGTGCCAGTAGAGTTAGCAAGACGTACCTGGTTTCAAGCTTGTTTATGAGCCGGCAAGAACAGAGACCAGCATTCCTACCATTGTGTAAATCAATCACGGGTTTCCATTTCACACGCATGTGGCAGGACCGTAGCAGCTCCCAGGGTGGATAAATAATAACAATAATAAAAATGATTATTATTAATATGATTATGATCTTCATTTCTGCAAGTTGTACTGGGTGTGTTGCAGTGAGCTCTGAGTCTCTCGGTTTACTCTGGAAACTTTCCAAAGTTTCAAGTGTTTTAAAGTTATTACGTCATAAGGCGCTTTCTTTAAATTAACTCTGCAGGAAATTAAAAAATGCTACATCATTGATCACTAAAGTTATAAGGAAACATAATTATACTGCTGACAGGTGTGGATTGGAGATAAAACTAGTCACAGGATATCTTCAGCCGAGGCTTTATCCAATCCAGGTCCCTAAGTCTCTCCAAATCTGCGAAAGCTGAGAGATGAGGAAACTACTGAAGATAAAGTCGAAGCTAGCAGAGGCTGGTTTCCTCTCCTCCTGACTTTCTACATTAAATACCACTCACTTCTCACCATACATTAAGTTCAAAAATATTTTAAAGCAATGAATGAACTGTATATGCATTTTACTTGTGCATTTTTTAGGTCTAGTTCTAAACCTAAATTTATATATGATAGTGTAAACATGTTGTCAGTTATGCATTTAAAAGTGAAAAAAAAAGATGAATCGCTTTACAGTGGTCGCCTGGAATCTAACCCACCATTTAAACGGGACACTACAGTATAATGAATATTCAGCTCCTTACACGAGCTCATTAGTGGATACTGGTCTAATGAACAGTACATATATTAATGAATCCGCGGAAACAAGATGTTTTTAAAGAAAATATCATACTGCGACCACCCGGGGATAGAGCCCGAGTATTTTACCCAGCCTCACAGGAAGCTAATTAATCTCTCAATGCTTTACTTCACTGCCAAAATGCATCAAATGTTTAGTGTCCAGAAACTAAACATGCTACTCCTAACGCAAGCACATTAGAGGCCGTGGATAAATACAAGAACTAGAATACCGGTCTCACGAGGTCTCATATTTATGTATCCACTAAAACTAGTGGGCTTATAGCAAATAGCACATTGTGACCAGCAGAGGCTCGATCCAGAGTTATTTAGTAAGCCTCCCGGGAAGCTAGCTAAATTCGACACTTAACGCTTCAAATTGTAGGTGTCTAGACACTGGACATGCCACAACTAATGTAAACTCATTGGTGGCAGTGGATAGCTACATTGTGCTCATTAAACTCTGCATTGTTGGTGCAAAATTTCTGTTTGATGGTGATTTTTAAACTCAGAAGTTTGATATGGCAATGGGAATCCTTTCTCACCAATTCTGAAAATTTTTACACATGGAATATTTTGAAATTAGACTGCTTAACAGAATTCTTCCAGATACAGCATCTTGCCTAGAAGGGGAGTGGGCAATGAATGGTTGTCTAGGGAAATTGGTGTAAATTGCTGGCTAGACAGATACTGCAAAGAACTTGCAATCCCATTCATTGACAACTAGGACAACAACTATAGACAGATTGACTGGAGCAATTTGACAGGAAATTTAGAGTCAGGTGACTTTCTTGATATGATTCAGGATTGTTTTTTAAAACAATTTGTGACAGAACCAACTAGGAAAAATAACCTGCTTGACTTGGTTCTTGCAAGCAGAGAAACACTAATTAATAATCTTGAAGTTAATGATGAGCTTTGGAAAAGTGATCACAAATCACTTAGTTTAAATATATCATGGAATTCCCCTAATACTGGCAATCAAGTCTCTGTCCCTGACTTTCGCTTGGCTGATTTCATAGGACTGAAAAATTACTTAGGTGGGCTGAACTGGAATGACGTGACTATGTGTCAGGAAGGAGGTGATGATTACTGATATGACGTTTTCCAGGACATAGTTCTAGCTGCTCTGACAATTTATGTTCCAAATAGGGAAATTAGATCAAACAAAAATGATCCTAAATGGATGAACAATAGATTAAAACACTCTAGTCAGGTGTATCATATCGACTTCTTTATTTTTCAACCGATTACGTTCATTTTTGGTGTACTATTAGAAGCTTATATAAAACCTCCTGTGCTGAAGTTTCAATCATATCGGCCAAAAAGGAAATGAAATATGCAAAATTTACGAAAAATTGCATTTGGCAGGGGAGTCCTGCTCAGTGGTACTTGGAAAAGTGGTTTTGACACTTGCTGCTGATAGAACACCTCTAATTCCATCACTGTAAGTGTACCTATTCTAAAATAAACCTTATCTTTATGCTAAAAAAAAATAAGTTTCATAACTTTTTTTTCATATTGGAAGATGACGGTCTTGTTTCCCACATAAATCTAAAAATATTTGGGATAGTTCAGTAAGGTACACTCTACCTTGTAAAGCAATCATTCTCCTATGTTTGTTGTGAAAATCAAGTCAATTCAATCATAAATAAAGATAGGTTGGCCCTAAATAGCTAAATAGGTTACTTTCGAGATATAGGCCGAAGCGCGCGGCACCCCAGCTGCCCGGGAAATAATTTTTTCCCCCGAAAAATTCGCTTTATTTTACACTTTTTGCGTGACCTACGAGTGTTTATTACAGTTAACCATTTTAAATTCGTTTTCTCTCATCACATGTACGAGAGAACGAACCTTCAGGGGATACACCGATAGAAATTTTTCCCTCTTGGGCATCATGTTTTTACGCAATATGACGCGTCAGCACTGTCACCATGCCTGTTATAAATGGCTGTAATTCCTTTTAGAAACATCGTACAAGTATAATAATTATACCAGAGTGTAGCCAGAAAGTTCAGCTATTTTTTGGTAACAATAACTCCATTTTCATATTTTGTCGAATTTTTTTTTTGCTCCGCGCTCGTGAACCTGACCGCTCCCTTAGCAGACAATTACGAGATTTCTCACAAACTTGTACGTACTAAAACACAGAGAAACAAGGTAACTAAAAATTGTCCTTGAAGTTGGCAACCTAAATCAGCTGAACAGTGCCAGCCTGATGTACCTGCTACTGTAATTTTTCGTACCTTTACCAGGAAAACTCACAATCCTGAATCTGTCTCTGTGGTAAGACAGAAGTCTGATACCGAGAAGAAGAAAGTTAAATGTACCTATTGTAACAGAAAAGGACATGCTAGAGAGTATTGCTATAAGTTAGAAAGAGATACGAGAAGCGGTTGTGCGGCTGGCGCCCCCACACAAGTCTTATTCTCTTCCATGCAACAAAGGCACCAAAATCCTAGTAATACTTCTGATCCCACTGTTTTAGATAATATTACTCAGGATAGATGACTAGCGTCAGAAAGTGTATCTGACGAAAAGATTCGTTCAGCGATGAGTCCTTACTTATCGAGAGGCAAAGTAGGAATTGACGAATCACATCTGAGATAATTACTTTCACAGACACTGGCAGTTATCTTACGTTATTAAGGGAAGATGTACTGCCCATAACTTAGGATGCCTATTGTTGGAAGCCTATGGTGGGGCTTTTATAAAAGTACCTCTACACAAAGTTTACATTGAAACAAGCTATTATACTGGTTATATTTCAGTAGGTATTTCCAGTGGTGTATTTCCCATCAGGTCAGTGGACTTGTTGATAGGGAACGATATCCTTCATGCTGGTATATCTAAGGAACCACTTGTGATTGATAATACCACTGATGATAATTATGCCATTGAAGCTTGTAGAGAGAAGCCTATTTTATTTCCTCTCAGTACAATTACTAGAGCTATGTCAAAGATACAACAACCATCCTTGTCTCCTGTTGAGTTAGTTGATGACAATGATTTGGGGTTGAATATGTTGTTTAGTGACGCTCTGCACCCTGGATCATTAACACTGACTGCCCCCTGTCATCAACCTAGTCAGGACACAACTGACGTTAAATTTTTTACTCATGATGATTTAATCAAGGATCAGTTTGTTGATCAGTCACTGGAAATACTGAGAGATAAAGCAGTTACTGAGAGTGAAGCAAAGGATCTCGATAATTGTCAGTATTACAGTAATGGTGTACTGATGGAGAAAAATACATGTAACTTGTCAGCTGATAGTGTTTCCACCACAGTCAAGCATCACATAGTGTTACCAATTACATTTCGTGAACAAGCCATTGATTTTGCTCACAATAGTCCCATAGGAGGACATTTGCGTGTCAAGAAGACACTCGGTAAACTGGCAAAACATTTTACTTGGCCAAAAATGAAGGAAACAGCAGCTGATCATGTGCAACATTGCCACGTGTGTCAAGTGACAGGCAAGCCAGCACACACACCTCCACCTTCACCTCTCATTCCTATCACCGTGGATGGTGAACCACTCTCACGTCTTATTATTGATTGTGTTGGTCCTTTGCCTAGAACCAAACTGGGGAACCAATATTTTTTACTATTATTGACGCTGCAACACGCTATCCCGAAGCTATTCTTATGAGAAAAATTAATGCTCGTGCTATTGTGAGAGCACTGACGAAATTTTTCTCCCAGATTGGATTGCCACGAGAGATACAATCAGATCAGGGATCTAACTTCACTTCTAAGATTTTTCGAGAAGCATTATCCCACCTAGGAATAAAGTCTGTACTTTCAACCAGTTATCATCCACAGTCACAAGGTGCTGTAGAAAGATTTCATCAGACATTGAAGTCCATGATGAGAGCTAATTGTGAACATTTTTCTAGAGACTGGGATGAGGGTATACCTTTTCTTCTGTTCGCTATGAAAGTGAGCAAGAAAGTCTCGGATTTAGTCCGTTTGAGTTAATATTCGGACACCAAGTGCGTGGTCCTCTCGCAGTGTTAAAAGACGTGTGGACAGGAAAATCAAATCCATCATTGAGCACATCACCTTCATTAATGCAGCAATATTTGTCAGCTGCTAGAGAGTTAGCTTCGAAAAACCCAGTTTCAGCCCAGGCTAGAATAAAGCAACATTATGACAAGCGTGCTGTCCCTCGTTTTTTTAAAGCAAGAGATAAGGTGATGGCTCAGAAATTAGTACCAGGTCATGCTCTACAAGCCAGGTATGATGGTTCCCTGGAAGTAGTGAAAAAGCTTAGCGACGTAAATTATTTAGTACGTACGCCTGGGAAGAGGAAATCGAATCATGTATACCATGTTAACAAGCTCAAGAAATACTACGCTAGTCCTCTACCTACTGCATCTATTCTTCCTAGGACAGAGGAAGAAAACGTCAGTCTGCCTGGCATCGCTAGAGGTGTAGAGGTGCGTTTAGAAAATTCAGTGGCTCTGTCGTGGGGTTCGAAAGGAGATAACGAGGGTTGAAGATATACACGCTTGTTGGATGGTAACAATATATTGTCAGACTGTGGTAAGGGAGCCCAACCTGCCGTGCATTGCCTGGTAGACCTATGCGTGGACTGAGGAAGTTACAAAGGTACTCACGTACACATGCGCATCACGTGACGTCACACAGTCACTAGGCCTAGTAAGGGGTCGTCTATATAAAAATATGGATGGTACTATGATGCTCAGATAAGCTATACAACACGTGTAGGGGATCAGCAACTATGCTGACAGCTCGGTCATGTTACGTATGTCGTCTCGATATACACTACTATGCTATAGGCTGAACAGGCAGGTGGCTCTGAGCTGATTCTATACAATAACAAAGACATATGTAACTTAGAACTAATGGATGGTATCATAATGGATGTTAACATAATGAGTTTCAACGTAATGGGTGTTAACGTAATGAGTTTTAATGTAATGGGTGTTAACGTGATGAGTTTTAATGTAATGGGTGTTAACGTAATGAGTTTTAATGTAATGGGTGTTAATGTAATGAGTTTTAATGTAATGGGTGTTAATGTAATGAATTTTAATGTAATGGGTGTTAATTTAATGAGTGTTAATGTATTGCATTACAAATTATAAGTACAAGTCATATTATAATAAAGGGTGGAATTGATCGATCGATCTGTATTCATGCACTCTACGGATTCTGAGGAAGAATAAATATATTTACAAAGTGAAAGTAATTAAGAGTAAGGCAAATCTGGAGCTCACAGATCAGTACTGCTAACTTCTCAGAATTCGAAGGGAACGTGAACACAAAAAAAAAAAAAAATATCTGAAAACTGATTAGCTAATAACAAGACACACAGTTGACAATTTCATTCATCTCGGACATCTAATTATACAGGCTGTTTACATTTAAACCCAACTCTACGAGGGTAAGATTTACATATGCAGAATGGTTATCATCTCTGGGAGGATCGAATTCTTCTGCGATGGCTAACACATGCCTTGATTGAGGACGATCTGAATGAGTATCTACAAAAGATACTTGTGTGTTTCTCATAACTTGTCGAGTACGCAAAGAATAACGACATTCGGGTTGATTATCTGGCTGAGTATTTGAGGTAGAGGGTACAGAGTCAAGAGGATTGTCAGCGACTGTCACATCAGTCTGGGTAGCAATATCATCAACATCACATACTAACTTCATATGATCTAAATACGATTCTTTGTACTTACCAGTACTAATTTCTCTAACCTTATATTTATTGCCATTGATATATTCAACTACTCGATAAGGACCAACAAACTTTTAAGAACATAAGAACATAAGAAAGGAGGAACACTGCAGCAGGCCTGTTGGCCCATACTAGACAGGTCCTTTACAATTCATCCCACTAACAAAACATTTGCCCAAGCCAATTTTCAATGCTACCCAAGAAATAAGCTCTGATGTGCAAGTCCCACTCAAATCCAACCCCTCCCACTCATGTACTTGTCCAACCTAAATTTGAAACTACCCAAAGTCCCAGCCTCAATCACCCAACTAGGTAGACTGTTCCACTCATCAACTACCCTATTTCCAAACCAATACTTTCCTATGTCCTTTCAGTGGTGACGTGTACTTAGCTCTGTGAAGACCTGTTTGTGTGCTCTCTGTGAATCTGAACCAGGATGCCCTCTCTTGAGCAGCTTTACCAGCAGCTGAGAGAAGAGCTCAGAGTTGCTAAACTGGAGATACGGCGATTAACGGAGGAGAACAAGAGGATTCGTAGTAATCCTCCTGTTGTGAGTCCCCAGGTTAAGAGGGGAGCTTGGTCAGTGGCCGGGCAACATGGAACCAAGCTGAAGATTAAGAAAACGGTTGGAGAGGCAGAAACAACGAGAAACCAGAAGACTACCGTGGAAACTTCCAACTCATTCTCGGTGCTACCTGACGAATGTGAGTGTTCTACTGGGAATGCCACAACGAGCACCAAGGAAGCATTGGCAGACGTGAGTGAGACATCCCTAGAAACCCCAACGAAGACCATCGAGAACGTCATGACGAATTCTACAAGTGGTGTAATGCTACCTGGCGAATGTGAGTCGACTACTCGGAGCATCACTACGGACGACGCCAAGGAAGGTAAAAACATTGTTGTTGTTGGGGATAGCCAGATTAGGTACATGGATAGGGCATTCTGTTTGAAGGATAGGAGTAGGAGGCAGAGAGTATGCTTTCCTGGGGCTGGGATGAAGGATATTGTTAGCCGTCTGGATGACATCATGAGAGGTAATGGGAGCAATCCTACTATCTGTCTCAGTGATGGAGGCAACGATGTTGGCAGACGTAGGAGTGAGGACCTGATTAGCAGGTATAGGTCAGCAATAGAGATAATTAGGAAGAAGGGTGGCAAACCTGTCATATGTCGCATTTTGCCAAGGAGAGGAGTTGGAAATGAATGGTTGTCCAGAGCAATTGGTGTCAATTGCTGGCTGGACAAATACTGTAAGGAAAATGCGGTAACATTCATTGACAACTGGGACCTCTTCTATGGCAGAAATGACATGTATGCCAGGGATGGGTTCACTTGTCTAGGTGTGGGTGGGAGCACTGGCCAACGCAGTGGAGGGAGCTGTTAGGTCTTTAAACTAGGAATAGTTAGTGGTATGGGTTTTGGCGGGAAAACTGTGAAGTCGCAGGGTAGTAACATGAGTACTAGGAGAACTAGTAATAGGCAAAATGAGGAGGATATTGGAAAGCCAGTGGCACTAATTGACAATGACAGTAATAGGTTTAGTGGAATAACAGAAAAGAGCAGGAAGGGTAAAGAGATAGGAGGGTCATTAAATATTTATTACACAAATAGTCGCAGTGCTAGGAATAAGATGGACGAGTTGAGACTAGTTGCTAGTGCAGGTAACATAGATGTATTTGCCATTACTGAGACGTGGTTTAATTCAAAAAGTCGGGACATGCCTGCAGAATGTCACATTCATGGTTTTAAATTGTTCCAAGTAGATAGAAGTATCGGGAAGGGGGGTGGGGTGGCATTGTATGTCCGAGATCGCTTGAACTGTTGCATTAAAACGGGTATTAAGTCGGAAGGGTTGGATTTGAGTGGGACTTGCACATCGGAACTTATTTCTTGGGTAGCATTGAAAATTGGATTGGTCAAATTTTTGTTAGTGGGATGAATTGTAAAGGACCTGCCTAGTATGGGCCAACAGGCCTGCTGCAGTGTTCCTCCTTTCTTATGTTCTTATGTTCTTATACAGAGTCTGTTTGGATAGAATTTTCAGAGGGGCAGGAAAAATTAATTTTAGGTGTGATATACCGTCCCCCAAATTTAGATAGGGACCAGGGGAGACTACTATGGGAGGAAATTGTTAGGGCCACAAGGCACGATAATGTAGTAATTCTAGGAGACTTTAACTTTAGTCATATTGATTGGAATTTCTTGACTGGGAATTTAGAATCATACGATTTCTTAGAAGTAGTTCAGGATTGTTTTTTGAAGCAGTTTGTGACAGAACCTACAAGGGGTAATAACCTGCTTGACTTAGTTCTGGCAAACAATGAATCCCTTGTTAATAATTTAGAAGTTTCAGAGGAACTGGGTGCTAGCGACCACAAATCAATTACATGTAGAATTGAATGGAAGCATGATAGTAGGGATAACTCAGTAACAGTCCCAGATTTTCGCTTAGCAGATTACGATGGGCATAGAGAACACTTATCATCTGTTGACTGGGGTAACGAAGAGAGCTATCAATATGACAGTTTTCTGAACACAATACATGCTGCTCAAAGAACGTTTATCCCTTATAAGGAAATTAGATCAAATAGAAATGACCCAAAATGGATGAATAATAGGCTGAAATATCTACTAGGGCATAAGAAAGGAATTTATAGGCGTATCAAAAGAGGCGAGGGTCATCTTATGAATCAGTATATTGACATTAAGAGGGACATTAAAAAGGGGATAAGAAAAGCTAAAAGGGACTATGAAATTAAAGTTGCTAGGGATTCTAAAACTAACCCAAAATTTTTTTTCCAGGTCTATAGAACAAAAGTCAGAGATAAGATAGGTCCCCTTAAAAATAACTATGGGCATCTTACTGACAAAGAGAATGAAATGTGCTCGATTTTAAATAATTATTTTCTCTCGGTTTTTACACAGGAAGACACTAATAATATTCCGGTAATTAATTTTTATAGTGGATCAGAAGAAGATAAATTATGTAACATCACAGTCACTAGTGAAATGGTTGTGAAGCAGATAGACAGAGTGAAGCAAAATAAGTCTCCGGGTCCTGATGAGGTTTTTTCAAGGGTTCTAAAGGAATGTAAAATGGAAGTCTGTGAACCATTAACTAATATTTTTAATTTATCTCTTCAAATAGGTGCACTGTCTGATATGTGGAAGATGGCTAATGTAATTCCTATTTTTAAAACAGGGGACAAGTCGTTACCGTCAAATTACCGCCCAATAAGCCTGACCTCAATTGTAGGCAAATTACTAGAGTCAATTATAGCTGAGATTATAAGAAGCCATCTCGATAAGCATAGCTTGATTAATGATACTCAGCATGGATTCACAAGAGGCCGGTCTTGTCTAACTAATTTATTAACTTTCTTCAGTAAAGCTTTTGAGGCTGTTGACCACGATAAAGAATTTGATATTATTTACTTAGATTTTAGTAAGGCATTTGATAGAGTTCCGCACCAAAGACTGTTGAAGAAAGTAGCAGCTCATGGCATTGGGGGAAGGGTGCTCTCGTGGATTGAATCATGGCTCACAGACAGGAAGCAAAGAGTGTCCATAAATGGGGTTAAATCCGAGTGGGGGTCAGTAACAAGTGGCGTTCCACAGGGATCAGTCTTGGGCCCGTTGTTGTTTATAATATATATCAATGATCTTGATGAAGGAATTACTAGTGATATGAGCAAGTTCGCCGATGACACGAAGATAGGTAGGATAATTGATTCAAACGTAGATGTTGGGGAACTTCAGGAGGATTTGGACAAACTCTACTCTTGGTCAGAAAAGTGGCAGATGCAGTTCAATGTAGATAAATGCAAGGTTCTGAAGCTCGGGAGTGTCCATAACCCTAGCACTTATAAGTTAAATAATGTAGAACTTAACCATACTGATTGCGAAAAGGACTTGGGGGTTATGGTAAGCAGCAACCTTAAACCAAGACAGCAATGCCTAAGCGTACGTAATAAGGCAAATAGATTACTGGGATTTATATCAAGAAGTGTAAGCAACAGAAGTCCAGAGGTCATACTGCAGCTTAATACATCATTAGTAAGACCTCACCTAGATTATGCAGCTCAATTCTGGTCTCCATATTACAGAATGGACATAAATTCGTTAGAAAACATTCAGCGTAGGATGACTAAATTAATACATAGCATTAGAAATCTTCCTTATGAAGAAAGATTGAAGACTCTTAAGTTACATTCACTTGTTAGACGAAGAATGAGGGGAGACCTGATCGAAGTGTATAAGTGGAAGATAGGTATTAATAAAGGGGATATTAACAAGGTCTTGAGAATATCTCTCCAAGAGAGAATCCGCAGTAATGGATTTAAATTAGATAAGTTTAGATTTAGAAAGGACATAGGAAAGTATTGGTTTGGAAACAGTTTAGTAGATGAGTGGAACATTCTACCTAGTTGGGTTATTGAGGCTAGGACTTTGGGTAGTTTCAAATTTAGGTTGGATAAATACATGAGTGGGATGGGTTGGATTTGAGTGGGACTTGCACATCAGAGCTTATTTCTTGGGTAGCATTGAAAATTGGGTAGGTCAAATGTTTGTTAGTGGGATGAATTGTAAAGGACCTGCCTAGTATGGGCCAACAGGCCTGCTGCAGTGTTCCTCCTTTCTTATGTTCTTATGTTCTTAAATCTAAACTTATCTAATTTAAATCCATTACTGCGGGTTCTCTCTTGGAGAGATATCCTCAAGACCTTATTAATATCCCCTTTATTAATACTTATCTTCCACTTATACACTTCGATCAGGTCTCCCCTCATTCTTCGTTTAACAAGTGAATGTAATTTAAGAGTCTTCAATCTTTCTTCATAAGGAAGATTTCTAATGCTATGTATTAATTTAGTCATCCTACGCTGAATGTTTTCTAACGAATTTATGTCCATTCTGTAATATGGAGACCAGAATTGAGCTGCATAATCTAGGTGAGGCCTTACTAATGATGTATAAAGCTGCAGTATGACCTCTGGACTTCTGTTGCTTACACTTCTTGATATAAATCCCAGTAATCTATTTGCCTTATTACGTACGCTTAGGCATTGCTGTCTTGGTTTAAGGTTGCTGCTCACCATAACCCCCAAGTCCTTTTCGCAATCTGTGTGGCTAAGTTCTACATCATTTAACTTATAAGTGCTAGTGTTATGGACACTCCCGAGCTTCAGAACCTTGCATTTATCTACATTGAACTGTATCTGCCACTTTTCTGACCAAGAACAGACTTTGTTTAAATCCTCCTGAAGTTCCCTAACGTTTGAATCAATTATCCTACCTATCTTTGTGTCAACGGCGAATTTGCTCATATCACTAGTAACATCCTCATCAAGATCATTGATATATATTATAAACAACAACGGGCCCAAGACTGATCCCTGTGGAACGCCACTTGTTACAGATCCCCACTCAGATTTAACCCCATTTATGGACACTCTCTGCTTCCTGTCTGTGAGCCATGACTCGATCCACGAGAGCATTGCGGATGTTTTGTTGAAATTAGTCAGCATTACTCTTGAACCCACTTCAACTTTTGTCGGCTTAGCACGACTATTAGTTACTTTAGTAAATTCTGCTGTTGATTTATGAAGTGTTTCACGGATTCTTCTAAAAACACTCTGAGCTATGCTACGAGTTGCTATGAAATCATCAGGGTTGTATATTGGGTTTCGGAGTGGATTATAACAACTCATAGGGTAAACGCTTGTCCACACCATACAATGCATATTGTGTAGTGTCACCTATGGAAACATTGTAAGCAGAATTTATGGCACATTGAACTTCTGGTATAACTTCATCCCAAGTTTGACCATTGGGGTTGACAGTGGCTCTCAAGACATTAAGTACTTTCTTATTGGTTCGTTCAGCTAACCCACTGCTGGCAGGATGATGAGGAACAATGGTGGATTTAGAGATCTTGTACAAGGCACACAAATTTTCAAGAATCTCATTTCAGAATTCACCTCCATTATCTGTTACTAAGGACTTAGGAGTAGTATGCCTGCAGATAATGCGTTCTTTAAACACTTTAGCTACTGTCTCGGCAGTCTTATCTGCAATAGGAACTAACTCACAATATCTGGTGAACTGGTCTACCATTACACACAGATGTTTGTTGCCTTGGAGCGAACATTTGAAATTGGTTAACAAATCAAGCGCAACTCTTTCCCACGATTCGCTAGTAGTTGGATACACCTGGATTGGATTAGGACCATTGACATTTCTTTTATGCTGCATACAAACACTACATTTCTTAACATACTCTGAAATGTCAGTTGCCATACGTGGCCAAAAGTATTTCATTCTGGCTTGTTTCACAGAACGATCCATACCAGGGTGTGCAACACCTGGTGCATCATGAACTAGCTGTAGAGCTACATTCACTAGTGACTGTGGAATTACTAACTGGTATACTCTTCTGCTTGGAGTACCCAACTCGGCTGTTCGATACAGTAATTCTTGGCTCATTACAAAGTCACTAATGGGTGCTGGTGGCTTCAGAGTCAGAATAAGATCTTCCTGGAGCAGGAATCGAACCACACCAAACCACATGGGATCTGTTCTTTGGGCATTCTTTACATCCTCGGAAGTAAATGGAGGGTCTGTGGTTACTATACTAACGTGTCGTGATAAAGCATCTGCGACTACATTTGACTTGCCAGGTAAATGTTCAAAAGTGGGATTGAACTCTTGGATAGTCAAGGTCCATCTTGCTAACCTTCCAGAAGGTTGTTTATTCTGGAATAAAGGTATCAGTGGTGCACGGTCTGTCAAGACATGAACAGGGTACTGGTAAATAATGTCTCAGAAGTGCTTTAAAGAGCATACTATTGTTAAAGCTTCTTGTTCCGTTACTGTATAATTACGTTCAGCCTTCGTAAGGACTCTACTAGCAAATGTATCTGCGTTGTACTTGCCATCAGTCTTCTGAGCTAGTATGTCACCTATGCCAATTGATCTAGCATCAGTTGTCAGATAGAAGGGCTTAGAAAAATCTGGGAATTTCAAAATGGGAGCGGACGTTAGCTTTTCTTTTAGTGTCTGGAATGCTCTTTCTTGACGGAAGGTCCAAACGAAAGGAACATCTTTTTTAAGCAATTCAGTTAGAGGAGCTGCTGTTGAAGAAAAATTAGCAATGAAAGATCTATAGAAACCTGCTAGACCCACAAAGGATCTTACAGCATCAGCAGTTTTGGGAGTTGGAAAATATAGTACTGCCGTTACTTTACTTTGATCAGTCGTAACCCCTCTAGGAGTGACTACGTGACCAAGAAACTTAATTTCTGATCTGAAAAATTGACATTTGGACAGTTTGATCTTTAAATTGGCTTCTTCAAGCTTACCAAGTGCTATATCAAGTCTTTTCAGATGTGTCCACGTCTTCGGACGACGATTACGTCATCTAAGTACACCAAAAGTGCTTTACCTATGAGACCTCTAAAGATATTGGTCATGAGTCTTGAGAATGTGATAGGGGAGGATCGTAATCCAAAAGCCATATGGAGGAAATGATAATGACCTGTGGGAGTGGAGAATGCGGCTAACTCTTGGCTGTCCTCGTGAAGAGGGACTTGACAAAACCCTTGTAACAAGTCCAGGGTCGAGAAGACTTTGTTATCTCCGATGTTACGTAAAAGATCACCAAGTACAGGAAGTGGGAAGCGATCTGAAATAGTTTTCGCATTTAACTTCCTAAAGTCAATCACTGGGCGCCAAATACCGTCCTTCTTAGGCACTAGGATTAAGGGCGCATTCCAGGGTGAATTGCTATGTGCAATAACTCCATCATCGAGCATCTGATTGATCAATTTTTCTGCGACAGCAACTTGGGAATGAGGCATTCTGTACGCAGGTATATAGACAGGTCTAGTACCAGGTTCAAGTGGAATACGATGGGACAATAAGTTCGTTATACCCATCTTCTCACCTGGTAGGGCAATGGCTTTACGACGTTTGTTCAACAGAGTCAACAAACTCTTGACTTCGTCTGGGAAGTCAGTGGGAGCTAAGTCTTTCTCCTCAACTGGTGAAATGGATTGATCCATTGGAGTGGATGAGGTCTCCCCTGTTGAAATAACACCGACCCACTGGTCGGATGGCAAGTCATCCTGTACTTGAACGGGGTAAGAATAATGAACCAGGTCAACAAGATTAGTATTTGCTTTGAGACGAACACTGTGACCAGAAGTATTAGCAATGAATAAATGGATCTTACTGTCTCTTACAACATGTAAGGATGGTTCAACATATAAACCCCTTACTTTGCAGGAATCACTGTCAACTAGGAATTAATCACCATCTGGAACACTAGGAACAACAGCTGACACTCTAGTGAGAGCACTAGCCGCAACAGAGACGTCTTTCTGCAGACAGCATGTGACATCAACAAGAGATGGCATTACTAATTTCAAGTAATCGTTTTCCAACAAGGCGTCCCCTGTGGAGAAACTACTACTTGGGCTAGCAGACATTGCAGGGATAGGCTGAGCACTCAAGGCAGTCAGAGCATCCTCGGACACTTTAGGCAATACACTATCTTGCATGTCTGAAGGTGTAGGTGGAACACAGATGGGAGTGACAGAGTTACTAGTGCCTGACCGTTTGGGTACGCTACTGGAAAATGCATTGGCTTGTAAGGACTTAATCCGAACATCATACTCTGCGGCAGTATGGCATATCTCGGATCCAAGCTGGTAACCCCAAAATGGAACGATCAAGTCGTCAGTTTGGGCATGCCATCGGTAAGGGTCAAGCACAATACGTAAGTCTCTCATAGAAGCAAAGCCCAGTAGAAGGTCACCATGGAAAGTAATCTGGTCGATAACAAGGAAAGAAGCAGTGAAGTCTCTACCTTGGATAGAAAAGGCGAGTGAAGTCTGACCTCGGACACGCAGAAGGGAACCAGCTACTCCACTAAGGGAGGTTACAGCAGTTGGTTCAACGAGGAGGACACGTCGTAACTGCTTATCTTTAAACAAACTAGACCTGATGATATTAACTTGTGCACCGGAGTCCATGAACACATGAACGGGCGCATTATGAATAGATGCTTGTGCTATAGGACCTATCGTTTCATTGGGAGTTATGTGCAAACAAAAAGGTGGGTTGTCATCGGAGAAGGCATGTTCCACTTCATCCCCAAATTCATCTACGTCAGAGACATGTTAAGCAACATCATCAGCAGGTTTGTCATTCTCAAGACTGCTTAAGGCTTCAAAGGAGTTGTGAACAGAGATGGTGTACTCATTATCACCTACTGCCACGACTGGACGAGTAGACTGGGGCGCTCGGATTCCCCCGAAATGGAAGAATGAGGCTGGTTCTGGTTATTCTGAGAACCCCGACCTCTATGTCTTCTCCTGGCTCTGCGGTTGGAACGGCCACAGAAGGATCTAGAGTACTGGAAGTCATAGAGAGCATTGCACTCGGATGTGTCATGGCCATGAATTCTGTGATAAGTACAATAAGGCAAATCGGACTGGTACTTATCAGCATTACGATCCCTCTTAGAGTGACTATCAGGGCAATTTACCGCGATATGGCCACGGTAACCACATTATCGCAAGTTCTTTGGCTATGGGTACTGTACATGCTACGAGTGCTACGGGAATGATAACTCTTGACACTAGCTTTGGATGACGGTCGTGAGTGATTTAGATCGGGAGTTTTGGTTGTAGCACAAACAAGAGGAGGTACGGGATTAGACAAAGTGGTTGACTTAGGCCTTCGATAGGGAGAGGTTCCCTCGGGACACAAGTTACGCACATGGATAAGGGCTGCAAGCGGTCCCATTGTGGCATTTAGAGGACTGGAATTATACACATACATTGACGTTGGTGGCATTAGCTGTTTAATAACTCAAAATACTGCTAATTTGGCAAACCCCTCAAGAGCTGGTTTATCATCGTCTTTAAGGTACTTAGAACTTTGACCTGCCTTAACAAATGAGGTCATGAGGTTATTTAAACGAAGAGCAAACTCATCTAAGGATTCCTCTGGCCTCGGAGCTGTACACACTATTTCCTTAAGAACAACAAAAGGATTAGTTTCTCGCATAGGTTCAAGATAGTTACGGATTAATTGCTTATAATCTTGCCACTTGGTTAGATCCTGAAAGTCCTTCATATGGATCAAGTTGAAGACATGCGAGGCAGCTGGTGAACGAGCTAAACTCTCCTTTCCGATACTAATTAGGCAACTCTCTGATGGAGGACCATCATACTGAGGCATTTGTTCTAGCATGAACAGCAGTAAACCATCCTTCCAGGTTGTCTGGGTTACCATTAAACAACGGCATAGCATCATAAGGGTCACGACTAAAATTGCGAAGGCTCGAAGTCTGAGAGTGTCTATTGTTTGATAAAGAATTACTCGAATTTGGGACTGAAGCATTAATGGTTGGACTAGCAGAATGTGCTGAGGCATCGCTCGAGAAGACGTGAGACATGTTTGCAAAATGTAAAACAAGAATTTAGAAAAATAAAAGAAAATATAACTGAGGAACACACAACACAGTAAACTTAAATGGGAAGAAATTACTTAACTATTCTGCATAAGTAAATAAAAATTGACAAGTCACACTGTAAGCAAGGAAAACTCACACACACACAAAAGAAAATACTCAACTCAATAAGCAACACTATAAAAATCAAGAGAAATTGTACTTTACTCAAATCAAATTTGCTCAAATTTACTTTAAATTGAATTAATGGCACAGTGAGTTGTCTTTACTCTCAATGCAATAAGGAAATTCAACAATAAAATGATAAATCATACAAAAATGTTAAAATGGACTCAATAAAGCTTGTGAAAAAATTAAAACAAACTGGGAAAGCAATTCTAAATAAAAAATATTAAGTGACACACAAGGAACAAAATATTATGCACAGAAAATGTAAAACTGAAATCACAGAATATTGCTGTGCAATAAACTGTAGCAATATTGCAAATAACAATTTCTAATCAAAAGTACTGCACAACACTACATAAAATATCTGCAAGAAAAATTTTAATGGGAACACAATGTTTACACAAGAATTATTGTAAAATAAGTCAATGTTGCAATAATAAAAAAAATAACACACAAGAAAATACAGTTTACAAAAGCAACAAAAAAAAATATTATCAAGGAATGAACTGATTGAACACTTTAACTCTTATTTGCAGCTTAAGCAAGCACTTACTGGACAAACAAAAGAATGATTTACTTTAAAAGAAGAACTTAAAAATTGCACTAAGAGTGAATTTGTTCAATGAAATATAAAAATAATAGATGCAAAAACACAGAACAAAAAGGTTTGAACACTTAGTGATGCAGAACACAACATATCAATATAAACACAATACTAGAATTTTCTTACAATGAAACTTGAGGTATGAAAAATTTTGAAAATAATTGTTCTGCTTCAACAAAATAATGGCACTATTGTCTGTGGACATAAGACAAATTAGACACTGGCTAAATGAAAAGAATTAACACAAGAATGTTCAACACACAGAGAAAAATTAAAATGGCAAATGAATGAAAACAAAAACAGCAAGAATACACAAATGCTGGGAGAAAAAATATAACAGACAACACTGAGTTGTGATGCCAGAATATAAGGTAATAAATTACTGAATTACTTCACTGCAATACTGTGAACACAAGGTAATTGTGAAGTGTAAACACAAGTTTTATACTGCTTATATATTGCACACAATAAGGAAAAACATTAAAGTACTTACTTCAAGTATATATAAAAAAGAAACACAACACAACAGATATAAAATAAAGCATGAAAATTAACACTGAAGAAAGAAGAGAAAAAAAAAATTGCAAACAGTATATAATGAACACTGAGTCTAATCAAGTCACTGAATGTCACTAAGAAATCACTGGAAACAAAAAAAAAAAAATGTCACAACACTCGCAAATGTCTCTATAAAAAATATTATTCATTAACACTGTAGCGACGTTGTGGAATGAGGTGGATGGTGGAGGATGGTGGTAGAGTGTTGTGGTTGGCGGTGTTCTTGACTACTCTCCACACGTGATCTAAGAATTTGTGCTTAAATCGACAATGAACTCACACCGGAGGCTTTTATGATGGTGCAAACTGACGAAGGAACACACCTGGCTCTTGATCCCCTATATGGTCCATAAAAATATGGTGCTAGAACCCATAATAAGGGTACAAAAACAGTGGTAGTGGGTGAGGTGGGTGGTTGAGCAGCGCGGTGAGACACCACATGGTGACTGGGCCTATGGGATGAACGGCCTAAGCCACACTGGGGACACCCGCACTAGGCACAAAAATATTCTAAGCTGGCTGGCTTAAAAACAATCCCACAAAATACCACAACACCACAGGGATGATAAAAACACTCAGAACAGCTAGAACTTGAAGCACAAAGAGATGAAGAAGACTATACCCACGTGGCTTGCTTGAGTACTGGGTTAGTTACTTGGGTTAGTTGCTGGCTGGCTTGGCTTAATCCTTCACACAGACTGGCTTGATAACTTGTAACGATGAGCACAGCAGGGGTGGAAAGCTGGCTTGGCAGGCAAGGCTGGATGGTGTAAGGTTAGGCTGGACTGGGCTTGGGCTGACTCCCCCACCACAGACTGGCTTAGGTGGCTTGGCTTACTTTGCAAACCCGGGTCAACCTCTCGGAAGTAATGCAAATAAGCAAATAAAACGCTAATACACAGAGACTGACCAGAAGCAGGAAGCAATAGGCTAGTCAGTGCTTGCTTGGGGTAGCTGTTTGGCTAGATCGACCTACTGGCCACACAAAATGTCCATCGTCAGCTGAGAGAATTTATCTCCGTGCATCCGCGTAATTATCAATTTTACACCCACACCACTGCCACCATTTGTCGTGGGGTTCGAAAGGAGATAACGAGGGTTGAAGATATACATACTTGTTGGATGGTAACAATACATTGTCAGACTGTGGTAAGGGAGCCCAACCTGCCGTGCGTTGCCTGGTAGACCTATGCTTGGACTGAGGAAGTTAGAGGTACTCACATACACATGTGCATCATGTGACGTCACACGGTCACTAGGCCTAGTAAGGGGTCGTCTATATAAAACATATGGATGGTACTATGATACTCAGATAAGCTATACAACACATGTAGGGGATCAGCAACTATGCTGACAACTCTACAATCACTAGACAATTTTCTTAGTAACCTTGGGGTTGAAAAAGCTGGTGATATTAAAAACATGATTTTGCAGTTCCCTGAATTGTTCAGTGATGTTCCTAAACGTTGTACTCTAGGTGTACATGATGTTGATGTACAGGGAGCATCACCGATTAAGTAATCACCATATAGGATGAGTCCAACGAAGCATAAAGCATTGAGAGAAGAAGTTGATTTTCTGTTATCTCATGGATTTATTGAACGCAGTAAAAGTCCATGGGCATTTCCATGTATTTTAGTGCCTAAACCTGAAGGTAGTTTCAGGATGTGCACTGATTACTGAAAAGTGAACTCTGTCACCTTGCCTGATGGTTATCCCCTACCTCGCATTGACGACCTTATTGACCAGGTGTCAGGAGCCCAGTTTGTCAGCTGTTTAGATCTCTTAAGAGGCTATTATCAAGTCCCGCTTACTGAATGTGCTCAAGAAATATCTGGTTTTACTGTTCAAGATGGATTGTTTAACTACCTCGTCACCCCCTTCGGCCTATGTAACGCGGCTTCTTCATTCCAACGTATAATGAACGAGTTGACCCACAACTTAGACGGAGTAGAAGCCTACCTTGATGACTTAGTGGTGTACAGTGACGACTGGGAACAACACTTGACACGTCTCAGAGCATTGTTTGAGAGACTGGCACACTATAACTTCACTGTTAATTTAGCTAAATGTAGCTTTGGTCAAGCCAAGATTACCTATCTAGGCTTCTGTATTGGCCAAGGTGAGGTTGCTCCTATTGATGCTAAGGTTTGTGCTATTTCTGCATTTCCAGTGCCACAGGATAGGAAGGGAGTCCAGAGATTCCTGGGCATGGCAGGATATTATCGCAGGTTCTGTCCAAACTTTTCTCAGATTGCTGCTCCTCTCACTGAGCTTACTAGTAGAAAAGTTCAGTTCATCTGGACTAGAGATTGTTCAGACTCATTCAAAAGGTTGAAGCGTTTGCTTTCCTCTGCTCCTGTATTTAGGAGTCCTAATTTCAGTCTTCCCTTCTTTTTACATATAGATGCGAGTGGTTATGCAGTGGGTGCTGTGCTGCTCCAACAGTCAACATCCACTGACATTCTCCATCCTATATGTTACTATTCATCTAAGCTCAAACGACACCAGAAAAATTATGCCACTATTGAGAAAGAGGCTCTTGCTCTTGTGGTGTCCTTGGAGCATTTTGACGTGTTTTTGGGCACTTCCCCATTTAAAATTAACGTTTTTTCCGACCACAATCCACTCACCTATATAAATACTATGAAGAGTAAAAATGCTAGGATCATGAGGTGGGCTCTCAGAATCCAGCCCTACTCTATTAGTTTACAACATATCAGTGGTCATTGTAATGAAATTGCTGATGCTCTGTCATGTCCTTAATTATCAGTTACATTTAAATTAATGTAATTTTATGCCCAAATACTTTTTGTTACTTGTTATGTCAAATTCAGTAAAGTAACGTGCTCTATCAGCCCATGTTAATTATGTATACTCGAGTCTAATTAATTTATTTATACATTCACAGTAGTGGTGATATATGTTGGTGTGAGGAGGAGACAGTTGGAGACAGAAGCTGAGTGTTGAGAGAGTGTTGTGTGGTTAAGTCTAGTTACTAACCAGCGCAACAGTCCTGCCGCTGCGACCCCAATTTCAACCAGAACAACGGCTTCTATAACTTAGCTGAACCACTCGCCAAGAAACTTCTTCATCGCTATCACACATAAGAACATAGAACACTGCAGAAGGTCTACTCACAACTTGTCCAATACCCTTGCCAAGCTACCCAAGACTCTATAACCCCACCCGGTAGATCATCAGATGCAGCATTCTCCACCTGACCTCAACATTCTGAACCTGACTATAAATACTCCCGTACCTTCCACCCCAGGTAGATCTGTGTGTGACTTGAAAAAGCCCACTGTGTGGGCAGAACGTTGTCAATAAAGGATCACATTAAACTGCGTACGTGTTCATGTTTCCATTGTATCGGTATTTTATACCATTTATTTTCAACAAGCTGGATGCTAGAAGGGCATTCCTTTCTAGTATTCACTGGAGATCTCTATCATTATTAGACACATTGTGACACATTCAGGGGTCGCAATAGTGTATAATTTTTAACACATACTTCCTCTCAGTTTTTACACAGGAAGATACTAGCGATATTCCAGAAAACATAAATTATGTAGAACAGGACGATAATAAACTATGCACGATTAGGGTCACAAGTGACATGGTCCTTAGGCAAATAGATAAATTAAAGCCTAACAAATTCCCAGGCCTTGATGAACTGTATGCTAGGGTTCTAAAGGAATATAAAGAGGAGCTTAGCAAACCTTTGGCTAATCTTTTCAACATATCACTACAAACTGGCATGGTGCCAGATAAGTGGAAAATGAAAATGTGATACCTATTTTCAAAGAGGTACAGGTCCTTAGCTTCGAACTATAGACCAGAAGCTAATCCTAAGGGAAAAAATGGAAA
>NC_069497.1:4745190-4752690 GCF_026875155.1 Cherax quadricarinatus
GAGATTATGAGGTTAAAGTTGCAAAAGAATCGAAGACTAACCAAAGGATTCTTTCAGGTATACAGAAGAAGATCAGGGACAAGATAGGCCCACTCAAAGTTCCTGGGTCAGCTCATGACAGTGATAAGGAAATGTGTAGAATTTTTAACACATACTTCCTCTCAGTTTTTACACAGGAGGATACCAGCGATATTCAGTAATGATAAATTATGTAGAACAGGACGATAATAAACTGTGCACTATTAGGGTCACAAGTGACATGGTCCTTAGGCAAATAGATAAATTAAAAACCTAACAAATCCCCAGGCCCTGATGAACTGTATGCAAGGGTTCAAAAGGAATGTAAAGAGGAGTTTTGCACACCTTTGGCTAATCTTTTCAACATATCACTACAAACTGGCATGGTGCCAGATAAGGGGGAAAATGGCAAATGTGATCCCTATTTTAAAAACAGGTGACAGGTCCTTAGCTTCGAACTATAGCCCAAATTAAGCCTAACTCCATAGGGGGGAAAATTTATGGAATCAATAATTCCCGAGGCAGTTCGTAGCCATCTTGAAAAGCATAAATTAATCAACGAATCTCAGCATGGTTTTACAAAGGGGCGTTCCTGCCTTACGAATTTATTAACTTTTTTCACTAGGTATTTGAGGAGGTAGATCAGGGTTAATAAATATGATATTGTGTATATGGGACTTCAGTAAGGCTTTTGCAGGGTCCCACATCAGGGGACTATGAGGAAAATTAAAGCACATGGAATAGGAGGAGAAATTTTTTCCTGGATAGAGGCATGGTTGACAAATAGGCAGCAGGGTTTGCATAAATGGGGAGAAATCAGAGTGGGGAAGCGTCACGAGCGGTGTTCCAAGGGGGTCAGTGTTGGGCCCCCTGCTGTTCACAATCTACATAAACGGGCATAGATGAGGGCATAAAGAGCGACATCGGCAAGTTTGCCGATGACACCAAAATAGGCCGTCGAATTCATTCGGACGAGGACATTCGAGCACTCCCGGAAGATTTGAATAGACTGATGCAGTGGTCGGAGAAGTGGCAGATGCAGTTTAATATAGACAAATGCAAAGTTCTAAATGTTGGACAGGACAATAACCATGCCACATATAAACTAAATAATGTAGATCTTAATATTACGGATTGCGAAAAAGATTTAGGAGTTCTGGTTAGCAGTAATCTGAAACCAAGACAACAGTGCATAAGTGTTCGCAATAAAGCTAATAGAATCCTTGGCTTCATATCAAGAAGCATAAATAATAGGAGTCCTCAGGTTGTTCTTCACTCTATACATACTTGGTTAGGCCTCATTTAGATTATGCTGCACAGTTTTGGTCACCGTATTACAGAATGGATATAAATTCTCTGGAAAATGTACAAAGGAGGATGACAAAGTTGATCCCATGTATCAGAAACCTTCCCTATGAGGATAGACTAAGGGCCCTGAAACTGCACTCTCTAGAAAGAGTAGAATTAGGGGGGATTATGATTGAGGTGTATAAATGGAAGACAGGGATAAATAAAGGGGATGTAAATAGTGTGCTGAAAATATCTAGCCTAGACAGGACTCGCAGCAATGGTTTTAAGTTGGAAAAAATTCAGATTAGGAAGGATATAGGAAAGTACTGGTTTGGTAATAGAGTTGTGGATGAGTGGAACAAACTCCCAAGTACCGTTATAGAGGCCAGAACGTTGTGTAGCTTTAAAAATAGGTTGGATAAATACATGAGTAGATGTGGGTGGGTGTGAGTTAGACCTGATAGCTTGTGCTAACAGGTCGGTTGCCGTGTTCCTCCCTTAAGTCAATGTGACCTGACCTGACTAGGTTGGGTGCATTGGCTTAAGCCGGTAGGAGACTTGGACCTGCCTCGCATGGGCCAGTAGGCCTTCTGCAGTGTTCCTTCGTTCTTATGTTCTTATGTTCTTATTTCCATGTATTTTAGTGCCTAAACCTGAAGGTAGTTTCAGGATGTGCACTGATTACTGAAAAGTGAACTCTGTCACCTTGCCTGATGGTTATCCCCTACCTCGCATTGACGACCTTATTGACCAGGTGTCAGGAGCCCAGTTTGTCAGCTGTTTAGATCTCTTAAGAGGCTATTATCAAGTCCCGCTTACTGAATGTGCTCAAGAAATATCTGCTTTTACTGTTCAAGATGGTTGTTTAACTACCTCGTCACCCCCTTCGGCCTATGTAACACGGCTTCTTCATTCCAACGTATAATGAACGAGTTGACCCACAACTTAGACGGAGTAGAAGCCTACCTTGAATGACTTAGTGGTGTACAGTGACGACTGGGAGCAACACTTGACACGTCTCAGAGCATTGTTTGAGAGACTGGCACACTATAACTTCACTGTTAATTTAGCTAAATGTAGCTTTGGTCAAGCCAAGATTACCTATCTAGGCTTCTGTATTGGCCAAGGTGAGGTTGCTCCTATTGATGCTAAGGTTTGTGTATTTCTGCATTTCCAGTGCCACAGGATAGAAGGGAGTCAGAGATTCCTGGGCATGGCAGGATATTATCGCAGGTTCTGTCCAAACTTTTCTCAGATTGCTGTTCCTCTCACTGAGCTTACTAGTAGAAAAGTTCAATTCATCTGGACTAGAGATTGTTCAGACTCATTCAAAAGGTTGAAGCGTTTGCTTTCTCTGCTCCTGTGTTGAGGAGTCCTAATTTCAGTCTTCCTTCTTTTTACATATAGATGCGAGTGGTTATGCAGTGGGTGCTGTGCTGCTCCAACAGTCAACGTCCACTGACATTCTCCATCCTATATGTTACTATTCATCTAAGCTCAAACGACACCAGAAAAATTATGCCACTATTGAGAAAGAGGCTCTTGCTCTTGTGGTGTCCTTGGAGCATTTTGACGTGTTTTTGGGCACTTCCCATTTAAAAATTTAAAGTTTTTTTCCGACCACAATCCCCTACCTTTTAAAATATATGAAGAGTAAAAATGCTAGGATCATGGGTGGGCTCTCAGAATCCAGCCGTACTTATTAGGGTTTACAATATTCAGTGGTCATTGTAATTTAAATTGCTGATGCTCTGTCATGTCCTTAATTATCAGTTACATTTAAATTAATGTAATTTTATGCCAAATACTTTTTGTTACTTGTTATGTCAAAATTTAGTAAAGTAACGTGTTCTATCAGGCCATGTTAATTATGTATACTCGAGTCTAATTAATTTATTTATACATTCACAGTAGTGGGTGATATATGTTGGTGTGAGGAGGAGGGCAGGTTGGAGACAGAAGCTGAGTGTTGAGAGAGTGTTGTGTGGTTAAGTCTAGTTACTAACCAGCGCAACAGTCCTGCCGCTGCGACCCCCAATTTCAACCAGAAAAAAACGGCTTCTATAACTTAGCTTTAACCACTCGCCAAGAAACTTCTTCTTTGCTATCCCACATAAGAACATAGAACATGCAAAAGGTCTACTCAAAAAATTGTCCAATACCCCCCAAGTACCAAGACTCTAAACCCCCGGTAGATAACAGATGCAGCATTCTCCCCGCCCTAAAAATTTGAACCTGACTATAAATACTCCCGTACCTTCCACCCGGTAGATCTGTGTTGAAATTGAAAAAGCCCACTGGTGGGCAAAAACGTGTCAATAAAGGATCCTTTAAACTGCGTAGTGTTCATTTTTCCTTTGTATCGGTTTTTATCCATTTTTTTCAACAAGCTGGATGCTAAAAGGGCATTTTTTAAAGACATGGAGATCTCTATCATTATTAGACACATTGTGACCATTCAGGGGTCGAATAGTGTATTTTTTACCAATATTTCCCCTTCAGTTTTTCACGGAAGATACTAGCGATATTCCGAAAAACAAAAATTATGTGAAAGGACAATAATAAACTTGCACGTTAGGGTCCAAGTGACTGGTCCTTAGGCAAATAGATAATTAAAGCCTAAAAAATTCCCAGGCCCTTTGATGAACTGAGCGGGTTTTAAAAGGGGAATATAAAGGGAGCTTAGCAAACCTTTGGAAACTTTTTTAAACATATCCTAAAAAGGGCTGGTGCCAGAAAGTGGAAAAATGGCAAATGGATACCTTTTTTTAAAAGCAGGTGACAGGCCCTTAGCTTCGAACTATAGACCAGTAAGCCAAACCTCCATGTGGGAAAAATTTTAATGGAATCAATAATTGCTGGGCAGTTCGTAGCCACCTTGAAAAGAAAAATTAATTAACGAAATTCAGCTGGTTTTAGAAGAGGCGTATTGCCTTCAATTTATTAAAATTTTTTTTATGGGGATTTGAGGAGGTGGGATCATGGGAATGAATATGTTATTTTGTTGTGGGCTTCAGTAAGGGGTTTTGACAGGGCCCCACATCAGAGGGCTATTGTGGGAAAAAAAGGCACGGAATGGAGGAGAAATTTTTCTTTTATGTGGGATGGTTGACAAAAAGGCGCAGAGAGTTGCATAAAAAGGGGGGAAATAGGGGGGGGGAAAAAATCATGAGCGGTGTTCCCGGGGTCAGTGTTGGGGCCCCTGTTGTTCACAGTCTACATAAACGACATTGTGAGGGTAAAAAGCGAAAAAGCAGGGTTTCCGATGAACCCAAAAGGGGCCCTTTGAATTAAATTTTGACAGGCATTTGAGCACTCCCGGGAAAATTTTAATAGACTGATGCAGTGAATAATGAATAATGTAGATCTTAATATTACGGGTTGCGAAAAAAAAAAAATTTGGGTTCTGGTTAGCAGTAATCTGAAAACCTAGACAACGTGATTTGGTTCGCAAAAAAAGTCAGAAATTTTTGGTTGTATCAAGAAACATAAAAAAATCAGTCCTAGGTTGTTCTTCAACTCTTTTTTAATCCTTTATTAGGCCCCATTTGTTATGCTGCACAGATCTCGGGAAAAAGTACAAAGTAGGATGAGAGAGATGACCCCTGTATCGAAACCTTCCCCTTTAGGATAGACTGGGGCCCCTGAACCCTTTAGAAAAGGGGTAGAATAAAAAATAAAATAGGGTTAGATAAAACATGAGTGGGTGTGGGTGGGTGTGAGTTGGACCTGATTAGCTTTTTGCTTACATCAGTTGCTGGTTTATTCCTTAAGTGAATGTGACCGACCTGACTGGGTTGGGTGATTGGCTTAAGCCGGTAGGAGATTGACCTGCCTGAGGGGCAGTGGGGGTGCTGCGTGTTTTCTTTAGTTTTTATGTTCGAGTTTTCCCAAAGAATATAGATAAAAAACCTTTTCCTTCTTAAATAATTGTTAGCATTTTCCATAAAATTCTTGCTAAATTTTTAATGAAATAAAATTTACCTTTTTTCGATTTTTTAAATAGTAAGGAAACTAAAAACTGAAATTTAAATTTTAAAAAAAAACAACTGATAACTTTTCCCTTTGTTTTCATTTTATTCTTGCATTGGGACAGGTTTTAATTCTTGTATTGTCTCTATGTTTTTGAGAGGTTGCTTATTTACAGCCCAGAAATGAAATTTTAAAATTTTTTTTTAAATTTTTTTTAAAACAGTAAATGTAAAGAATCCCCAAAAATTTAAATTTGAAAAATCTTTAAAAAATTACAGAAACTTTTAAAAAAAAAATCATAAACCAAGAATATGTAGCATTTCGTTGTTTTTTTAGAATCTTGTTTAGTACAAAAAATTCGTTTGATTAAAAATTTCCCCAAAAAGTTGTTTTCTGCATTCAGGAGATTCCTTAAAAAAATAAAAAAGAGTTATGGTCAAAAAGTGAAAAAAAAAAAATTGAAATAAATTACGCAGCATTGATTTGGATGAATCAAAAAATTTTTCTTCATTATGTGAGACATTTAATAAACCCTTTGTTTGTTTTCAAAAGGGAGAAAGTTTTAATAATTTTTATTTAAAAAAAAATATGATTTCAATATGAATATTAGTTCAGGGTTCGTAAATTAGATTCGTAACGGATGGGATTCCGAAAAGTTTAAAGAGCTACCATGGCTTCAAAAAAAAAAGTTCCTTAAATTTTATATATTTATATTAAATTTATATATATATTATATATATTTTTAATATATTTTTATAAGTATATATATATATATAAAGTGTGTGTGTGTTTATATATTATATATATTATGGGAGCAATGGGCTAGTAACCCCTTCTCTTGTAGACTTTACTAAAAAGGTAGAAGAAGAAAAACTTTATAAAACTGGGATGCTTAATGTGCGTGGATGTAGTGCGGATGACAAGAAACAGATGATTGCTGATGTTATGAATGAAAAGAAGTTGGATGTCCTGGCCCTAAGCGAAACAAAGCTGAAGGGGGTAGGGGAGTTTCAGTGGGGGAAATAAATGGGATTAAATCTGGAGTATCTGAGAGAGTTAGAGCAAAGGAAGGGGTAGCAGTAATGTTAAATGATCAGTTATGGAAGGAGAAAAGAGAATATGAATGTGTAAATTCAAGAATTATGTGGATTAAAGTAAAGGTTGGATGCGAGAAGTGGGTCATAATAAGCGTGTATGCCTGGAGAAGAGAGGAATGCAGAGGAGAGAGAGAGATTTTGGGAGATGTTAAGTGAATGTATAGGAGCCTTTGAACCAAGTGAGAGAGTAATTGTGGTAGGGGACCTGAATGCTAAAGTAGGGAAACTTTTAGAGAGGGTGTGGTAGGTAAGTTTGGGGTGCCAGGTGTAAATCATAATGGGAGCCCTTTGATTGAACTTTGTATAGAAAGGGGTTTTAGTTATAGGTAATACATATTTTAAGAAAAAGAGGATAAATAAGTATACAAGATATGATGTAGGGCGAAATGACAGCAGTTTGTTGGATTATGTATTGGTAGATAAAAGACTGTTGAGTAGACTTCAGGATGTACAAGTTTATAGAGGGGCCACAGATATATCAGATCACTTTCTAGTTGTAGCTACACTGAGAGTAAAAGGTAGATGGGATACAAGGAGAATAGAAGCATCAGGGAAGAGAGAGGTGAAGGTTTATAAACTAAAAGAGGAGGCAGTTAGGGTAAGATATAAACAGCTACAAGAGGATAGATGGGCTAATGAGAGCATAGGCAATGGGGTCGAAGAGGTATGGGGTAGGTTTAAAAATGTAGTGTTAGAGTGTTACAGCCAGAAGTTTGTGGTTACAGGAAAGTGAGTGCGGGAGGGAAGAGGAGCGATTGGTGGAATGATGATGTAAAGAGAGTAGTAAGGGAGAAAAAGATAGCATATGAGAAGTTTTTACAAAGTAGAAGTGATGCAAGGTGGAAGAGTATATGGAGAAAGAGATGAGGTTAAGAGAGTGGTGAAGCAATGTAAAAAGAGAGCAAATGAGAGAGTGGGTGAGATGTTATCAACAAATTTTGTTGAAAATAGAAAAGTTTTGGAGTGAGATTAACAGTTAAGAAAGCCTAAAACAAATGGATTTGTCAGTTAAAAATAGGAGGGGATTATTAAATGGGAGTTAGAGTATTGGGAAGATGGTGGGAATATTTGAGGAATGTTAAATTTTGATGAGATAGCTAAGCTGTGATTTGTGTATAGGACA
>NC_069497.1:4757690-4775264 GCF_026875155.1 Cherax quadricarinatus
TGATCTTACAGACATCTTATTTGACTTCCTTAAAAAGTCTGTGAAGGAACCTCTTGAACTTTCCGACGTAGCTCGGAAAAAGTTTAAAGAGATTAAAAATATCTTCTTGAAAGACCTTATACTTAAGATTCCAGATATTAATAAAACATATTGTTTAAGAACTGATGCCTCCAATACAATACCATGATGGTACTCCCTCCCCTGTATGCTTCCTAAGCCGGAAACTCCTTCCCGCAGAAACGAGATGCTCCACCATAGAAAAGGAATGTTTGGCCCTTGTGTGGGGTATCTCCAAGCTTAAATTTTATTTACTGGGAATAGAATTCATTTTAGAGACGGATCACAAACCTTTGATATACCTAGAAACTTTTAAGGGAACCAACAGTCGCCTCTTGAGGTGGACATTGGCTCTACAAGCTTTAAAGTTCCATATTGTGTATCAATTGTTCATCCAGTTATTTCTCTGACTGGTTAAGTCGTGACAGTCGGTAGAAGATTTGTTGCCTTACGCGACTTCCACATTTTATAACTTTTTCCTCACCTATTCTTCTTATACTCCTTGACTATAAGTCATGGGGAAGTGTGAGGGAAAAGTTCAACAGATAGGAGTAGCGAGTGAGTATATGGTAACGATAGTTTGATTGCTGGCTGCTTGTTAAGGTAGGGTAAGTCTAGCTCCTGCTATCCCCCCCTTTTCCCCCACCCCGAATTGTGATATGTGGGGCTCCAGCCAAACAGTAATCACTCGACTCACAGCTCCCAGCACAACTGTAAGTACAAGCCTGCTCCTATTCAAGTGGACTTATTGGTTGAAAGCTTCACTTTTGACCAATAATAAACTTAGTCCTTTCAGCCTTGAACTCTATGTTAGATGTTTTAATAATCACCACGTCTTTTAGGTATTGTACTTATCATGGAGAGTGATTTCTTAAGCAGTGGGTAACCTGTCTCTCTTTCCAGCTTGGAATGACAGATCGGGTCACCTGCCAACCAACGAGAAGTATTGAAGGAGACGGACTAACGTCCTGAGACGTCACTCTTTATCTACCTGGGTAATTGCACGCCACTGCAGGTCATAACCCCTCATCTTTGCAGTGGTAAAGAACCTGCGTTCCTGTCATCTGGACTGATTATTCAAGGCTAGAGACTCTCTGAAGAACTGGCCGTTGGGTTGTCACCAACACCTGTGACCCCCCCCCCCACACACATCATCAACAACGGCAATAATCTCTACAAGATGGTGTCAACATCAACCAGACACCCAAGTTTAATTGTATATATTAGCATTGAATAAGATATTTATTTTTCATTTTTCATTTTCTTTAATGTAGGATAAATATTTTATATTTAAGTGTTTTATATTTTATATTTTCTAAATAATAAAGTGTTTATGTTTGTCAGCTTTTATTCTTTTCTATTCATTAATTTTCCTGAGGAGGAGCCAGCCTTGGTAATACTGACTGAAGTTGTTACAGGGGTGAGTAAGCCTTCAGAGGGATTTCAATAATAAAGTGGGTAAAAATGTTGTGGAGGGAGAAGTAGGTAAATTTGGGGTGCCAGGGGTTAATGAAAATGGGGAGCCTTTAATTGAGCTATGTGTAGAAAAAGGGTTGGAAATAAGTAACACATATTTTATGAAAAAGAGGATCAATAAATATGCAAGGTATGATGTAGCACGTAATGAAAGTAGTTTGTTAGATTATGTATTGGTGGATAAAAGGTTGATGGGTAGGCTCCAGGATGTACATGTTTATAGAGGGGCAACTGATATATCGGATCATTATTTAGTTGTAGCTACAGTTTGAGTAAGAGATAGATGAAACAAAAGGAAAATGGCAACAACAAGTAAGAGAGTGATGAAAGTGTATAAACTAAGGGAGGAAGAAGTTCGAGTTAGATATAAGCGATTATTGGCAGAAAGGTGGGCTAGTGCAAAGATAAGTAGTGGGGGGTTGAAGAGGATTCGAAAAATTTTAAAAATGCAGTATTAGAATGTGGGGCAGAAGTTTGTGGCTATAGGAGGGTGGGTGCAGGAGGAAAGAGGAATAATTGGTGGAATGATGAAGTAAAGGGTGTGATAAAAGAGAAAAGGGTACCTTAAGAGAGGTTTTTACAAAGCAGAAGTGTTATAAGAAGAACAGAGTATATGGAGAGTAAAAGAAATGTGAAGAGAGTGGAGAGAGGGTGCAAAAGCAGAGCAGATGATAGACTGGGAGAGGCACTGTCAAGAAATTTTGATGAAAATAAGAAAAATTTTTGGAGTGAGATAAACAAGTTAAGAAAGCCTACAGAACGAATGGATTTGTCAGTTAAAAACTAAGTAGGAGAGTTAGTAGATGGGGAGATGGAGGAAATTGGGGTAAAAATGCGGGAATTTTTTGAAAAAAACTTTTAAATGTCGACGAAAAAAAGGGAGGCAGAAAATTTCATGCACTGGCCAGGGGGGGAAGTTTGCCCTTTTAGGGTGAAAAAAAAACAGAATATGACTTTTGGGGGGAGGTGTGTAGGCATTACTAGAATGAAAGGGGGAAAAAGCGGGCGGGAACTAAAGGGTATAATGAAAAAAATTATAAAAGAACGGGGGGTTTAAAGTGTTGGAGGGGGTTTGGGTTTTTTATTTAATAAATAATGAAAGGGGGGAAGGTACCTTTTGGAAATTGGAAAAAATTTTATAGGGGGAAAAAATTTAACTGATATAGGTACGAAAAGGTTTTTTAATTGAAAGAATTAAAAGGAAAAGACAGAAAGTAGGTTTGGGAAGTTTACAAGGAGGTCCTAGAGTGGTGGGGGAGGGTTGATCAATTTGCTTACATTGAAGCATAAAATTGAATTTATTTAGAAAAATGTAGGGAATTTTTAAATTTTGGTTTTAGGGATTTAAAAAAGGGTTTTATAAAATAGTGAATGGGGACAATTTGGAAAGATGTTGCAAGTATAGGGGAATAGGAAATTTAATTACAAAAATGCTGAAAAGAGTTTTTATGAGGATAAGTGAGGCTCGGGGTTAGAGTTTGTAGAAGAGGGGGAAAAAACGACTTCCCCCGAAAAAAGTAGTCTTAAAACAAGGTTGTGTAATGTCACCGGGGTTGTTTAAAAATTTTTTATAGAGGGGGTTGTAAAAAAGGGTAAAGGGCTGGGGTTTTTGGGTAGAGGAGGGGGATTAGATTAGGGGGAATTTAAATACAAAAGGGGAATTAAACCTTATTTTTATTTTCTGATATATTGTTCTTGGGGGAAAACCTAAAGAAAATTTTCAAAGGTTATTGGACATTTTTTGGGCAAAGGGAAAAGGAAAAAAAGGTTTTGAAAGAAAAACATAGAAAAAGAAAGGGATGCTTGGGCAGGGTAATAAAAATTGAAAAAGCTGGCTCCCTTTGGATCAACGTCAAAGCGCAACTGGGCGCCAAGGATTGCCCAGTGTGGTGAAAAGGGTAAAGCACGGGCGTACCTTTTTCCCAAAGGATCGTAGGTTCGAGTCCCCTTTCAGCCAAAGACCCGTTTTTGTTTTAATTATTTTTTTTTTTCCCAAGGTTTTTGAAAAGGTTTAAGGATCCCTAACTTTTTTGGCAAGCTAAGAGCTGTTACCTACATCAGCTCATTTTAAAACATTTTTTTTTGTTATGAGACATACAATAGGGAACCAAAGGGTGAAGTTGGAGCCATTGGGGGCCCCCCATTTTTTAATTTTATTAACCCGACTTTTTTCTCGTTGAACCCTCATTATGCTGTACGAAATTTTTCCCAAAATCGAGTTTATCCTGGGTATTTTTGATCCCAATTTGGGGGTGAAGTTTTTGGAGAAGGGGACAGCCAGAAATGAAGTTTTTCCCCTTTCTGGGCCCCTCCCTTTTGGCATAAAAAGTTTTTCCCCCGCTGTCCTCGAAAATGGATCCAAGTGTGGTATTTTTTAAAATATTGGGGCCCCCTACATAACAGTAAGGACCCCACAAACCCTCCTATGTTTAAGGGTCGGGTGAAAAACAGATCTATTTCCCGATGGGTCCCCGCGAGAGATTTAGACGTCCTTTCTCTGTTTTCACTCTGTCAAGCAGTCGCGGGGTTTAGGGGGGGGGGGGCAGGGAAACCCAAGGGAAAATTGGGGTAAAACTCAAAAGGGTGACGTACTTGGGCCTCGTCCCGGAAACCTTTCAACCCCTACTGTCAAGCAGATGCAGATAAAGGCGAAGTGCTGTAAAACTTTCCCGGCTGCCTTTTTTGGGAAGATTTACAACATGGCTTTCATGGTTAGTTTGGAGTCAAATTTCACCCCAAGGATATCAACTTCTTCTCCAGGTGCCAACACCCTCCCATTCATCCTTACTACTGCACCAGCATTACTATCATGGTGCCTAGAGACGATCATCATTTGCGTTTTCTCAGGTGCAAATGTTACTTGCCATCTATTTCCCCAAGCTGATATAGCTCTCAGATGGTGATTGATGTAGCTTAGAGCAGCTGGCATTTCTTCTCTTGGATAAGTGAATGTCAATGTACAGTCGTCTGCATATGCATGTGATTCTGGGATGAGATGAAGAATGTCGTTGAAGTAGACATTCCATAACAATGGACCCAGCACGCTTCCTTGTGGAACACTTGCCCCAATAGAATGTCTTGCTGATTCCGTTCCATTGAGAACTACACTTAGAGATATACCATGAATTCCTTGCATATATATATATATATATATATATATATATTATATATATATATATATATATATATATATATATATATATATATATATATATATATATATATGCAAAACAACCACTGTGAAAGAATAGAGAAGTTCCAAGCGCTTTCGTGACTACTCACATTATCAGATCCCACAACAACGAAACACCTGACGCGAGACAGCAGGCCCGCCGGCCGAACTAGACAGGTCCTTCATTCAACCCACCAACAAACTATTCTACCCACGAAATAAGAAATTTAAAAAAATATTATTTGTCCAATGTATTATTAAATTCTTCCCAAATTCTATTAATTATAAATGGATCTAATTTATATAAACCAAAGGAAATATTCATATTATTGTCAAAACTGCTTTTTATGAAACAAGATTCAATTATATTCCTATCGACCATGGACTTGCTTGATACTACTTTCTCAACTTTTTGAAAATCAATTGGATGGTTAAAATCTCTTACATGAATAAATAGAGCATTGGAATCTTGTCCAGTTCTAATGCTATATTTATGTTGTTTTAATCTTAGTTCAAGATTTTTACCAGTTTGACCGTAATAAACTTTATCGCAAATTTTACAAGGAATCTTATAGACACATCCATCAGCATTTTGGGGGGAATTCTTTATCAAAAGTTTTTTTACTGTATCAAGATTTTTGAATACAACTTTAATATTAAAAGTCTTAAGAAGAGAAGGCATATCAACAAAGTTTTCATGGTAAGGGAGAACCAACATATTTTTAGTTGAATAAGGTTAGTTGTCCCTTTTTGGATTGTAAAAAGTATTTCTAGCAACTTTAAAAGATTTATCAATTACATTTCTTGGGTATTTCAAATCATTACCTATTTCATAAATTTTGGATATTTCCTCATCTATGAACTCTGGACTACAAATTCGTAAAGCTCTCAAAAACATTGATGAGAAAACAGACAGTTTAACTCTATCTTGATGCGAAGAATAATAGTGGACATAGGAACAGTTATTTGTAGGTTTTCTGTAAATTTTAAATTTGAATTCATTATTACCCTTAATTAAAACATCTAGAAAAGGCAATGAGTTATTTTCTTCAAATTCAACAGTAAAATTTATAGAATGGGCTAATCTATTTAATTTACCAAGGAAATGGTGTATATCTACATTTTGGGGAATAAGACACAAAATATCATAAACATATCTGAACCATTTAGCTCTATTAGGGAGGATTTTGTGTAAGCAGCCTTGTTTCAAAAAATTCCATGTATAGGTTACTAAGAACAGGTGAAAGAGGATTTCCCATTGCCATACCAAACTTCTGAGTGTAAAACTTATCATTAAATACAAATTTTCCATCATCAATGCAAAGTTTAATAAGTTTAATGATAGGAACTGGCAATGGTAAATCATAATTAACGAGTTCTTCAGATAAGAAACTTAATAAATCATCAACAGGAACTTTCGTAAACAAGGAAGTAACATCAAAACTAATCATGTTAAAATCATTTAAGTCAGTCAAGGAGCTTAATTTATCAACTAAATCTGTGTTGTTTTTAACATTAAAGTTAGAAATTTTGCCAACAATAGGGCTCAAAATATCAACAAGCCATTTGGACAATTTATATGAAACTGATCCTATGGAGCTAATAATTGGTCTGACTGGATTCCCTGGTTTGTGTGTTTTTATTAGTCCATACATGTAAGGTAAAGATGGATTAGTGGAAGTAAATTGTTTGATTAATTCATCTTTGCCTTTCAGTAGAAGTTTTATTGTTTTATTGAAATTGCTGTTAACGGTATTTTTCTAAGTTTAGAATAGGTTTCAGTATCTAAGAGATTATTAATTTTTTCTTGGTAATCATTTTCTTTCATAATTACTATTGCATTTATTTTGTCTGCTTTAGTAAGGCGCAAATTTTTATTGTTATTAAGTGTATCATAAGACTTAAAGAATCTTTGAGGGCAATTGGGAATGTTTGGTTTTAACATAGAGTTATATACCATTCCTTTACTAATATTAATTTCATCAGTGGATAAATCAGAAAATTTTTCAAAGTTACAAAAGGCTTTTGCAATTTCAACATAATTAAGTTTTTTTTGAAGTTGCAAAACTTAAGCCAAAACCTAGAGCAGCAGTTGTATGTTTGTCTAAAATTTCATCTGATAAGTTAATTACAAAATTGTTATTAGCATGATTTGTCCAATCACTATTTTCAATTAAAATGTCTAATTTTCTTTGTAGTTTGTTTTTGAGTTCATTACAAATTCTGAGTTTATTATAGCAATGATCCAACATACTGTGTTTCCATTCTGATGGAATGACCTGATTAAAAGAGTATTTTTTGTTTCTCAATATTATGAATGCTTCCTTCTCCTGTATTTTAGTAATTTCAATATGTTTCAGAAGAATAATTCTCATAAAATCATCAAAAGGACGATCTCTCATGTCAAGGATGATATTGGCTAAAAGAGACTTGGGCAGAACTTGTTCATTTAAAAAATTTTTTTAAAAATTAAGTCGAATTTTTAACTTGTGGGACTTGATCAGTGCAGAAGAAAACTGGGAAACCAAGTTTTCATGGTAAGGGAGAACCAACATATTTTTAGTTGAATAAGGTTGGTTGTCCCTTTTTGGATCTTAAGAAGTATTTCTAGCAATTTTAAAAGATTTAACAATTTCTTTTGGTTTATATAAATTAGATCCATTTATAATTAATAGAATTTGGGAAGAATTTAATAATACATTGGACAAATAATAAATTTTAAAATTCTTAATTCTTGTGCAGAATAGTTTGTGTGTTGCATGAAGGACCTGTCTAGTTTGGCCAGTGGGCCTGCTGCAGTGTTCTCTTTCTTATGAGCTGTGCGTCAGGTGTTTGTAGTGAGATGTGATAGTGAGGTGAGGTCTAGACCCTTTATATGCCTTTCTTTGATGCATTACTTTTATTGTTCCTTGATAATGTGAGTAGTCACGAAAGCACTTGGAATTTCTGTATTCTTTCACAGTGGTTGTTTTGCATATTCTGAAATCACTTGTTTACTGTGATCTTATTGTATATATATATATATATATATATATATATATTATATATATATATATATATATATATATATATATATATATATATACATGGTCCCCCGCTTTTCGTAGTTCCCGGCAATCGTAAAATTCGCCAATCATAGGGGTATTTTCGTATAAACATGGACTCACTTTTCATAGGTTGACTCGCGAGTGGTAGTTCGTCTGGGACGCCTACCCACGGCGTGAGCCAGGGCGGCAGCCAGTCTGGCATTGTTTACCAGTGAGCAAAGGTCCCCTCACGTGCTCCAGCGAAATATTTCATAATATTCCATTTATTTTAGTGCTTGCAAGTACTAAATAAGCTACCATGGCTCCAAAGCTCCTAGTGCCAAGCCTGTGGTAAAGAAGGTGAGAAATACGATTGAATTTAAGAAAACCATCATTGAACAATATGAAAGTGGTACAAGTGTGGTCGAACTGTCCAGGATGTATAAGAAACCCTACACAACCTTATGTTCCATAGTGGCCAAGAAAAAGGAAATCAAGGATGCTGTTGTTGCAAAGGGAGTAACTATGCTGACAAAAATGAGATCACCAGTACTGGAAGAGGTTGAGAAGTTATTATTGGTGTGGATAAATGAGAAATAATTAGCAGGAGATACTCTTATGACTTCGTTTATTTGTGAAAAGGCTAGGCAGTTGCATGAAGATTTGGTAAAGAAATTGCCTGCAAATAGTGGTGAAGTGAGTGAATTTAAGACCAGCAAAGGCTGGTTTGAGAGATTTAAGAACCGTACTGGCATACACAGTGTGGTAAGGCATGGTGAGGCTGCCAGTTCGGACCACAAGGCGGCTGAAAAATATGTGCATGAATTCCAGGAGTACATAGAGGGCGAAGGACTGAAACCTGAACAAGTGTTCAATTGTGACGAAACAGGCCTCTTTTGGAAGAATACGCCAAAGAGGACCTTCATTACACAAGAGGAAAAGGCAATGCCAGGACACAAGCCTATGAAAGACAGGCTGACGCTAATGTTCTGTGCTAATGCTATTGGGGATTTCAAAGTGAAGCCATTACTAGTGTACCATTCTGAAAATCCCAGAGTGTTTAGGAAAAACAATGTTATGAAGAGTAAATTGTGTGTGTTTTGGAAATCTAATAGTAAGGCATGGGTCACGAGGGAAATTTTCGTCGAGTGGTTCAATGAAGTGTTTGGCCCTAGTGTGAAGGAGTATCTCTTGGAAAAGAAATTGGATCTCAAGTGCCTGCTAGTAATGGACAATGCACCTGCTCATCCTCCAAACTTGGATGACCTAATTTTCGAGGAGTTTGGGTTCATCACAGTAAAGTTCTTGCCCCCGAATACCACTCCTCTCCTCCAACCCATGGACCAGCAGGTTATTGCAAACTTTAAAAAACTCTACACAAAAGCAATGTTTCACAGGTGCTTGACTGTGACCACAGACACTCACTTGACCCTAAGGGAATTTTGGAGAGAACACTTCAGCATCTTCCAATGCATAACCCTTATAGGTATGGCTTGGGAAGGAGTGACTACCAGGACTTTGAACTCTGCCTGGAGAAAATTGTGGCCAGATTGTGTCGACAAGAGGGATTTTGAAGAATTTGGGACTGACCCTAATGAGCCTATGTCTGTTGTAAAATCAATTGTGGCACTGGGGAGTTCCATGGGGTTGGATGTGAGTTTGGAGGATGTGGAAGAATTGGTGGAATACCACAATGAAGAGCTCACCACTGAGGAGCTGCAAGAGCTTCAGCAGGAAGAGCAACACATCGCAGCTCAGAATCTTGCTGCAGAGGAGGAGGAAGAGAGATGGAAGAAGGTGCCTTCTTCAGAAATTAAAGAGACTTTTACTATGTGGGGTAAGATTTCCATCTTACCCCACATAGTAAAAATCTTAATGGAGAAACATCACCCTAACAATGTTGTTGCAAGCCAGGTTGGCAACATGTACAGTGACAAAGTCTTGGGCCATTTTAGGGAAGTGTTAAAGAGATGCCATAAACAGAGTTCTCTCCACAGTTATTTTGTGAGACAGGACTCCAGTGACTCTCAAGGTGGTCCTAGTGGCATTAAGAAACAGAGAAGAGAAGCAACCCCAGAAAAGCAAATGGTACCTGAGGTGTTGATGGAAGGGGATTCCCCTTCCAAACTATAAACAATCCACTCTCCTCCTCCAGTCTCCCATACACTAAGAAGAATCTCCAATAAAGGTAAGTGTTATGCTGTTAATGTTTCATTCATCATTTCCCATTGTATTGTTTATGTACTACATGTATATTTCATGTTAACAAATTTTTTGTTTTAATACTTCTGGGTGTCAGGAACGGATTAATTGTATTTACATTATTTCTAATGGGGAAAATTGATTCGTAAATCGTAAATTTCGTTTATAGTAACGGCTCCAGGAACGGATTAATTACGAACAACGAGGGACCACTGTATATATATATAATATATATATATATAATATATATATTTATATATATATATATATATATATATATGCAAGGAATTCGCAAGAGCAGGCGAAAATATACACAAAACACTGATCTCTGGCTGAAGGAGACTCGAACCTACGAACCTTGGAACAAGGTACGCAGTGCTTTACCAATCTACCCACACGACCAATACCTTGAGTCCAGCTTGCGCTAGACTTTGATCCAAGGCAGCCAGCTTTCAATGTGCAATGTGTGGTGTAAATATTATGCAGAAAATTCGGAGTGCGGAAATTAGGAGAAGGTGTGGAGTTAATAAAAGCATTAGTCAGAGGGCTGAAGAGGGGTTGTTGAGGTGGTTTGGTCATTTAGAGAGAATGGATCAAAGTAGAATGACACGGAGAACATATAAATCTGTAGGGGAATTAAGGCGGGTAGGGGTAGTCATTGAAAGGGTTGGAGGGAGGGGGTAACGGAGGTTTTGTTGGCGAGGGGCTTGGACTTCCAGCAAGCGTGCGTGAGCGTGTTAGATAGTGAATGGAGACGAATGGTATTTGGGACCTGACAAGCTGTTGGATTGTTCTGAGCACCTCTTCAAAAACAGTGATTATGTGTGAGTGAGGTGAAAGTATTGAATGATGACGAAAGTATTTTCTTTTTGGAGATTTTCTTTTTGGGGCACCCTGCCTCGGTGGGAGACGGCCGAATTGTTGAAATATATATATATATAATATATATATATTATATTTATATATATATATATATATATATATATAATATATATATATATATTATATATATATATATATAATTATACAATATTTATAACAACACTGCGACTAGCCGAGAATTTCGAACCCATGTCGTTTTGGCCTGCCTCATGGTGAGCGAAAATCACACATGACACTAACCCACAGGACCATGCAATCCTCCAAGAATCAGGCTAGGTGTTTTAAACCTTGATCTGAGGACATACAGTAGTGTGGGTGCCTCTGAGCTAATTTCATTCTAATCCCCGTTTGGTGTTGTGAAGAAAATTCCTCCGGAAAGGGGGGTATCAGCCCCCTTCAGCCCCTTTCAGCCCCTTTCAGCCAGTGTTTATAGTGTTTATAGACATAATTTCTTATCTATTTTAAGGAAGTTTATATTAAGTTTAAGCTTTCATGTACATTAGCAGTGACATTTATATGTATAATGCATATACATGTGTGATGTGTATAGTATCTTACAAAATGCTGACTTAGCAGTATTCTAGCTGAGGAGCTGATCCAGCATCAACAATCCAGAACATCAGTGTCCGGTGTACTCTCACTGACCCAGTGACCATACTGACCGTATGGTGAATGGGTCAGTGAGGTGCTGATGCGATCATAACAAACACTCAGCTGTTCACTGTGGTAAAGTATTTAAACACTCTAAGTGTTAGGAATTATTTCAGTTCAGATGGTGTATTGAAAGCGCAGTTTCAGTCTTTACAAACCAAAATTACACAGGTAGAAAAGTTCACTCAAAACGCGAGTATTGATCTGACATGATAGAAACAAAATTGAATCTACTTTCAGATCGTCTGAAGAACTTAATTCAGATTAATCGAACTATGAAGTGATTTCCTAGAGTCAGATCCATCTGAGGTGAAATTCAAAATATTGCGAGTACTTTGGTGCTCAACAAGAAAAGTGGGCAGAGAGACATTGTACCTGCCACAAAATTCTTTCACAAAGATCTGCTGTAGCTAGTGGTCAAAACTGTTACACCTGCCATGACGGGCATACCATTACCTAGTCTTCCTACATTATCATTACCTATATTTGAAGGTCACAATTATGAAGATTTATGAGTGGGTTTCAGTCCTTGTATACACAAGAACGATATTGATGAGATCACTAAGTTAAAGTACCTGAAATGTCATGTGAAGGAAGAACCCTTTGAACTGATAAAATCCTTTCCGGTGGTCCAAGACAATTATCTGCTAGCCTTACGTGTTTTGGCAGACAGTTACTTTGATGCTGACAATGCCATAGTTAGAATGCAGCCAAATCTCAAGCTTGAAGTCACCAAGACATTTAGCAAACACTAGACATAGTCTCAACCTAAGACAAAATATGACCTAGGCAGGTATTGTTATCAGTGTATTGCCAAGATGGGCTGTTCATTATCGTTCACATTGAAAAAAATTGAGCAGGGTTTCCTGAATTTTTCCTGCTACTGCGAAAGAGTTATTTGTTTCCATTCCACGTCAATCATTTTGAAACGAACACAGGTGGGGTAACTTCGACTGGTACAGGGTTGCATGGGGAATCAGATGTTTATCAAAAGCCATTTGCCCCTTCTGGGAGGGTTTTATCACCTTTGGTCCCCCAGGGGGGTGAAAGGGCTGATGGGGGGGCCCATAACACCCCCTTTGGGGAAATTTTTTTCGCAGATGTACTACCTTTACGAGCAGTATTCGTATATTGTAACGACGAACGATGTATTGAATCAATAACTCACTGCACTAGCCGAGGTTCAACCATTCATTTTGGGGTAACACACCCGCTTTGGGTGGGGGGCTGGTTTTTGGAGGTTTGGGGGTCCTGTGGGTTGAGCATCATGTGATTTTCGCTCACCCGGCGGGGCCCAAAAAAATCATGGGTTTCGAGTCCTTGGCTATCCAGTGTTATTTAGTGTGTGTGTGTGTGTGTGTGTGTGTGTGTGTGTGTGTTGGGGTGTTGTGTGTGTTTTTTTTGTGTGTGGTTTTGGGGTTTTGGGTGGGTGTGCATACTCCCCTGCTTAATTTTTCAGGGGCCCCTAAGAACATAAAGAAGGAACACTGCAACAGGCCCACTGACCCATTGGGAGCAGGTCCATGTCCCCCCCCCGGATTAAAAGCCCCCCATAAAATGACCCACCAAGTCTGATCATCTCCACTAAAAGGATGGAAAACTGCACCCAGACCCAGCAGCCCCAAGCTAGTCAGGCCAAACTCACACCCCCCCAAACCAACTCATGTTTTTAAATCAAACCCTTTATTTTCAAAACTACACAACGTTTTAGCCTCAATAACTGTACTCGGGAGATTGTTCCACTCATCCAAAAACTCTTTTAAACCAAACCAGTGCTTTCCTATATCCTTCCTGAATCTGAATTTTTCCAACTTGAAACCATTGCTGCGAGTCCTGTCTTGGCTGGAAATTTTCAGCACTCTATTTTAATCCCCTTTATTTTTTTCCTGTTTTCCATTAATACACCTCGATCATACCCCCCTAATTCTACGCCTTTCTAGGAGTGCAGATTCAGGGCCTCAGTATATCCTCATGGGGAAGAGTTCTGATACAGGGGATCATCTTTGTCATCCACCTCTGCACTTTTTCCAGAGCATTTATATCCATTCTGTAATAGGGTGACCAGAACTGAGCAGCATAGTCTAAATGAGGATTAACCAAGGATATATAGAGTTAAAGAACAACCTGAGGACTTCTATTATTTATACTTCTCGATTTGAAGCCAAGAATTCTGTTAGCTTTATTGCAACAATAATGCACTGTTGTCTTGGTTTTAAATTTTCTGCTAACCAGAACTCCTAATCCTTTTCGCAATCAGTAGTATTAAGATCTTCATTTTTTAGTTTATATGTGGGGATGGTTATTTAACTGTCCAACATTTAGAACTTTGCATTTGTCATTATTTAAAATGCGTCTGCTACTTCTCCGACCATTGCATCAGTCTATTCAAATCATCCTGGAGTGCTATAGTGTCCTCATTTAAAAGAATTGGACGGCCTCTTTTGTGTCATCAGCAAATTTGCTTATGTCGCTATTTATTCCCTCAACTTGTCGTTTATGAAAAATTGTGAACAACAACGAGCCCAACACTGACCCCTGAGGAACAAACCCCTTGTGACGTGCCCCCATTCTGATTTCTCCCCATTTTATGCAAACTCTCTGCTGTCTATTTGTCAGCCATGCCTCTACCCAGGAAAAAATTTCTCCTATTCCTGTGCCTTAAGTTTCCACAAAGCTCTGGTGTGGAACTCTATCAAAAGCCTTACTGAAACCCATTACACACTATCACATTCATTACCATGATCTACCTCCTCAAACACCTTAGTGAAAAAAGTTAGTAAATTCTTAGACAGGAAAAGCCCCTTTTAAAACCGTGTTGAGATTCATTTAAACAAAACTGTGTCTGTCAAGATGGCTACGAATTGCTTCGGCAATTATTGATTCCATAAATTTTCCCACTATGGAGGTAAGGCTTATTGGTCTATAGCTCGAAGCCAGGGACCTGTCACCTGCCTTGTAAATAGGCAATTACATTTGCCATTTTCCATTATCAGGCACTATGCCAGTTTGTAGTGATATGTTAAAAAGATTAGCCAAAGGGATTGATAAGTTCCTCTTTACATTCCTTTAAACCCTTTCAAACAGTTTATCAGGGCCTGGGGATTTGTTAGGTTTTAGTTTCTCTATTTGTCTGAGGACCATGGCACTAGTTACCGCAATTGTACATAGTTTTTTTCATCCTGTTCTACTTTAGTCTATTATTTTAGGAATATCGCTAGTATTTTCCTGGGTGAAAACTGAGAGGAAGTGGGTATTTAGAATTTCACAATATCCTTATCACTGTCAGTGTCTGACCAGTTACACTTAAGTGGGCCAATCTTGTCCCTAATATTACTTCTGTATACCTGAAAGAGTCCTTTACGGTTAATCTTTAAATCCCTTGCTCCTTAGCCTCATAATCCCTTTTTGCTTTTCTTATTCCTTTGTTTATTTCTCTCTTTAATTGAATATATTGATTTCTTAACTCTCCATCCCCTCTTTTGATACGCCATATATGCCTCTCTTTTTGACCAATGAGATTTTTTAAATTTCTATTGTTTTTCCATTTGTGAACATTTTGTTAGATCTAATTTCCCTGCTGGGAACAAAATTTGTCTGGGCAGCTAGAACTATGCTCTGAAAAACGTCATATTGGCAACCAAGATCACCTACCTGACCCATAGTCAGGACATCCCAATTTAGCCCACCCAGGTAATTTTCCCAGTCCCATGAAGTCGCCAGCGAAAATCTGGGACCGAGATTTGATTGTAGATATCTGGGTAATTCCCATGATATATTAAAACTAAGTGATTTGTGATCACTTTCCCCAAGCTCATCATTAACCTCAAGATTATTAATTAGTGAATTTTTTTTTGGCAAGAACCAAGTCAAGCAGATTGTTTCCTCTAGTTAGTTCTGTCACAACCTGTCTAAAAAGCAATCCTGAACCGTATCAAGAAAGTCACTAGACTCAAGATTTCCTGTCATTGTTCCAATCAATTTGTCTAAAGTTAAAATCTCCCATTATTACAACATTTTCATAATGTAGATGCCTTATGAATTTCGTCCCATAACAGTTTTACTGCCCTCCCTATCAAGGTTTGGGGGCCTATAAATCACCCCCAAAAATTAATTGTCATGTCCCTCGAGAAAGTGTAGCCAAATAGATTCTGTGTTCGATGTCTCTAATCTTATATCATGTCTAAGACAACAATTTAAATTTTCTCTGACATACACCCCACCCCACCACCCTTCCCTGTTGACCCTATCAGTGTGGGAATTTGTTTAACCCTGTATGTTGCATTCAGAAGGCATTTCTCTATCTTTCAAAGGGTTGAACCAGGTCTCTGTTATACCAATAAAATCTATATTACCTACACTTGCAAGTAATCTTTGCTCATCTATCTTATTTCTTAGACTCGTAAATATTTGTTTTAGAAAACCTTAAGGGGGCTAGTCACTCGTTTTCCCTCTGCTATCTCTCTTTATTTGTTGATCAATTGATTTGCCATTACTAGCAACTTTGTTTTGAATATTGTCTATTGAACATATCCCTGAGGTATCCCGGTAATAACTGCTGTTTTAACTCTAATGCTGCAGACTGATTGTTTCCCACAAACACCCATACCTCTATAATCTATCAGTTAAATTCCTAGACAAGTCATCATTTACCCTCTCAAATGAATTGGCTAATGCAACCACTCTATCCCCAGAGAGATGATCCCCATCCCTTGCATAATATCACGTTTTTCCAAAGAATAGGTCCCAGTTAACAAAGAATGGGATTGTAAGTTCCTTGCAGTACCTGTCTAGCCAGCAATTTATACCAAATTGGCCCAGACATCCATTCATTGCCCACCCCTTTCTAGGCAAGGTGCTACATAGACTGGGATCCCTCCCCTTTAAAAACCCAACTACTCCTATGGCTGACCTGTACTTATCCAGCAGCTCCTCCCCTCCTGGGCCCCTTTCCCCAATGTCAATTCCCCCCCCCCCACTAAGACAGATAATGGGCTTGTTCCCATTACCTTCCATAATATTATCCAACTGCTGGGCTATGTCACCAACAACCCGCTCCAGGAAGACACACTCTCTGCCTGACCTTTCTGTCTCTGTTACAAAATGCACGGTCCATATATCTTACCTGAGAATCGCCTACTATTAAAATATTCTTACCTTGATTAGCAGGAGAATCAATGGTACCTTCAACCTCACTAACCACTGAAGACACTCGTCTTGGAGAACAGAGAATCATTTCCTACCTTCACATCTCTATTAACTCCCCCCTCATCTGCTTCTTCCTGAACTGTGAACCACTTGCCACTTAAAGCGGCTGCCACTATCACTGCTGGGACCATTCCTCCTTACCAGCTAAATCCCTTTTTCACACTCGCTCCCAAACTCAGCTATGCGAAGCTTCAGCCTCCTTTTTCCTTTCCCGAAGAAGTAGAATCTCCTTCTAACACTTGAACCTGGGATTCTAAAGCACTACAAAAAAACCATGGTGCTTGGTAACAGCCCATGCCCAACTCCCAAGAGCTTAGGCAGGCTTGACCGCACGTGACCACTGGGCCCAGTGTAGTTGTTTAAAAATTCTAGGATATTTCATCTCATGCTTGACTCATTTCTAGAGGTAAGTTCTCCCCCCATCCACTTTTGAGTTTCCATGCATCTTGCATAAGTCTTTTTCCTTTTATGGTAATTGGTGAACGAGTCCTAGAGGGTCAAAACATTGTGATACCTCTGACAGTAAACACGTTTTAGTGAGTGTACTGCATGATTTATTGTTTATCATTTGAGACTCAAAGTATCTTCCTGTGTGTTCCAATTAAGTCCCAGCAGATTTTTACAATTAGGGAAATTTTAGTTTCAGGGGAACTTCTTTGATAAGTTCCCTTAATTGCTTTGAATTTGCTTTCCACATCCTTAGAGGAATATTTGCTTCTTTAATCTCCTTGTTAGCTTCTCTGTATAAGGATTTCAGATCCTCCTCTTTATTCACAGTACCTTGAAGATTGTCCACATAGAAACTTTTCTTTAAGATCTTTTTGAGTAGCTTCTAGTAAGAATGGAGAGGATGTTGCACCAAAAACCCCCCCCGAAAACGTTTTCACAGGAGGGCCCCCCTGT
>NC_069497.1:4775764-4828264 GCF_026875155.1 Cherax quadricarinatus
TCTGAAAAAATGGAGAAAAAAGCTCTCTTTTGAAATTGGAAAAAGGTAGGAGAAGGGAGACAAAGAATTGGGAGGCACAAGTCGAAACTGCAGTAGCCAAGATAAGGGTTCCTAGAAGTTGAGATAAATAGGCTGAAGCGAGTTACAGGGGCAGTGACCAGAGAAGACACAGCATATGAAGCTGTGAGGCCGAACAGGAAGGAAGGAATTATGAATTATGCTAAGGTCATATCAACCTGCCAAAAAAAGCCAAGGAGTGAAAGGGAAGAACAGCTGGTTGCAGATGGAGAGGGTGATAGGTCGAATGCTGAGGCACAACCATGCTATCAAGAGCCACTGGAAAATCAAGGGAGAAACTGACCACGTACAGGCAGGATCCAGAGTCACAAGGGGAGGCAATGGGAGGGGGAAAAGGGGGCAAAATCAGTGTTTATCCATGGTCTTCAGGAGAGAGAGGAAAGGACACACACTGAAAGGCAGCAGGAAGAAAGTAAGGAGATTGAGAAAATCATCACGGAAATAGGTGAAGAGATGGACGAGATTGTAAATTTTTCAGAGAATAGGGGGTACTCAAAGGGGGAGGAACGACCAATCAAGCTGATTCTCAGGACGGAAAACAGTGCGGAACAGGATCCTCCAAGAGAAACCACGATTGAAATACCGGAAGAGAAATAAGAGGGTGTTCCTAGACAGAGACAGAACACAATCAAAACGACAGCAGCTGAGGGAGAGGACAAAAAAGCGAAAGGAGCTAGGAAAAGAGACAAGGAGGGAAACCCAGCAGAGGTCAGTCAGAGCAGAACAGTACAGCAAGGGTACAGCAAGGGCAAGCACACACACAACTATTCTCAGAACCATACAACCTATCACACCATCCCAACACACACTACAATCCATACCCACAGCCTCCACCCAACACCGAGCTATAGAATCCCACAGTATGCCACCAGGCCCCCCACCCTCACAGGCCCCGAAAAACCAGTGTTGGAAAGGAAACTGAAGGTATTGTACACAAACGCTGATGTATAACAAATAAGGGGGAGGAGTGGCATGAAAGAGGTCAAAGAGGCATCACCAGAATCATAGCTCTCACAGAAACCAAGCTTACAGGTATGATAACAGACGCCATCTTTCCAAACGGGATACCAAATCCTGAGGAAAGACAGAGGGAACAGGCGGGGTGGGGGAGTGGCATTGCTGATCAAAAATCGCTGGAATTTTGATGAGCTGGAGAGAGGAGACAGCGGAGAAGAAAGTGATTACATAGCGGGAACGCTTCACACTGGAGGTCCCAAGGTGGTAATAGCGTGATGTATAACCCACCACAGAACAGCAGGAGGCCAAGGCAAGAGTACGACGAAAGCAATAGAGCGATGGTTGACACACTGGGTAGAACATTAAAATGGCAAAAATACCGACAGGTTGTTAGGTAAGAAAACCCTATGCAACATTTTGGAATCTTTTTATGAAACGTTTCGCCTACATCAGTCAAGTACAGAAAAGTTGATAGAAGCAGAAGATATTTGAAGACGATGTAATCAGTCCATCACCCTTAAAGTTTTGAGGTGGTCAGTCCTCAGTCTTTGGGGAAGAGCAAATTTTTCCATAGTATGAAACAATATGGAGAAGAAGTGACAGATGGAGCTTTTTATAGCGCCAAGAGGTGAGACGTAGGCCACTAGGAGAGGTAAGAACTCAGATGTTGAAAGGTCAGGTCCCTCTCAAATCCAGCCCCTCTCACTAGTGGAAGTTGTCGAAGTTGATTGCAGGTCGTACCAAGATACCCTTGTGTTGCAGTGTCTGACAGATTGAACATTAAAATGGCATAAAATACCGACAGGTTTTTTAGTAGACACATATGCAACAGTTAGGTATCTTTTTTATGAAAAGTTTCGCCTACACATAGGCTTCTTCAGTCAAGTACAGAAAAGTTGATAGAAGCAGAAGATACTTGAAGACGATGTAATCAGTCCCATTTACCCTTAAAGTTTTGAGGTGGTCAGTCCTCAGTCTGGAGAAGAGCATTGTTCCCTAGATTGAAACAATATGGAGAAAAAGTGCCCGGATGGAGCTTTTTATAGCCCCAAAAGGGGTTTAGACGTGGGCCACTGGAGGGGGTAAGAACTCAGATGTTTAAAGGGTCAGGCCCCCTCTCAAACCCGCCCCTCTCACTAGTGAAGTTGTCGAATTTTTGATTGCAGGTCGGTACCCAAGATACCCTTTGTTGAAAGTGCCCTGACAGTTTGGAACATTAAAAGGCTAAAAAACCGACGGGTTTTTGTTAGGTAAGACACATATCAACATTTTGGGTTATTTTTTTTATGAAAATTTTCGCCAACACAGAAAGGCTTTTCATCAAGTACAGAAAATTAATAAAAAGCAGAAGATACTTAAAAGACGAGGAAACCAGTCCTCACCCTTAAATTTTTGGGGTGGTCAGCCCTAGTCGGGAGAAGAGCTTTGTTCCAAAGTATAAACAAAAATGGAGAAAATGACAGAATGGAGCTTTTATAGCGCCAAGAGGTGAAACTACCCCAAATGGGGAAAAGGTTTAAAACTCAGATTTTTAAAAGGGTCGGGTCCCCCAAAATCCAGCCCATCTCACTAGTGGAAGTTTCGAAGTTGATTGCAGGTCTGTCCCAAAGATACCCTTGTTTTTGCATTGTCATGCCCCTATGGATAACCTTCCTTTAATTTTACATTGGGGGTCATTTTTTTTAAATACCCTAAATTGGAAAGGGAAACGCCCTTGTTTTTTAAGTTTAATTCTTTTTAAAAATTTTTTTTTAAAAGAAACCATGGCCAGGGAAATTTTTAAATTGGAGTATAGAACCCCTGCCTGCCCCCCCTTTGTCCCGGGTGTGTAAATTAGCCTTTGGATGTTTGAGGGTTATACCCCCCCCCTTCCCCCCCCCCCTTTTTATGTTCAACTACTCATTTAAGGGTTGGTGAGTCACGCCCCACTGACCCATTTTTACCTGTATGTTTAAAGGGTTTTTGGGGAAACGAGCATGAAGAAGTAGAAACCAACGAGACACCCCTGCTGGGCTCTGGTAACTGGCCAAAAATTTATTAGCCGGCCGGGACATATTCTGTTTTTTTCTGACTGCTTCCAATTGGGGAAAAAAGACTTTTAAAGTATAAAGTAATCTCCCCTTTATATATAAGTTTTTTAACTAGGGAAACCTCCTAATCCTCGTTTTGAAAGCCTTTTGGGGATTGTTTTGGGTACACAGAAGAAAAGTATTTTTAACTTTTATACGATCAATTTTGGGAAAATTTTAACTGGCTTTTTTATAAAATTTTGAATATACATAATTTAAAAAAAAGGGTTCCGGGGGATCATTAATTTTTACCCAACCCCTCTGACCAAATTTTTATGCTCTAAAAAAAAGAAAAAAGTTTTTTTACAAATGATGGAGTGGGAACACAGTGACGACAATTGAACATTAAAAAGGCATAAAATACCGACAGGTTGTTAAGGGAAGACACAATGCAACAGTTTGGTATCTTTTTTTATGAAACGTTTTCCCCCTACACAGAGGCTTCTTCAGTCAAATACAGAAATTGATTTGAAGCCGAAGAACTTAAGACCTTTTAATCATCCATCACCCCCAAAACTTTAAAGGGGGTTTGGGCTGATTGCATCGTCTTTAAGTAAACTTTTGCTTCTATCAACTTTTCTGTACTTGACTGAAGAAGCCTAAAAATTTTGTAGGGGAAACGGTTTTTATAATAAAGGGGTACCCAACGGGTTTCATATGTGTCTTACCTAACAACCTGTCGGGATTTTATGCCATTTTTAAAGTTTAATTTTTTCCGAAAACTGCAAAACAAGGTATCTTGGGACAACCTCAATTTAACTTCGCCCAAATTCCCACTAGTGAAGGGGGCTGGATTTGAGAGGGACCTGAAACCCTTTTAAAAATCTGATTTCTTACCTCTCCAAATGGGGCCCAAAAGCCAAACCCTTGGGCGCAAAAAAAAGCCCATCCCGTTCCCCTTTTTTCTCCATATGTTTTTAAACTTTTTGGGAAAAATGCTCTTCTCCAGACCTTTAGGGACTGACCCCTCAAAACTTTAAAAGGGGGATGGGCTGATTAATCGCTTCAATATCTTCCCGCTTTTAAACCAAATTTTTTGTAAATTGACTGAAAAGCCTACGTGAAGGCGAAACGTTTTTTAAAAAAGATACCCCAAATGTTGCATATGTTCTTACCCAACAACCTTCGGTAATTTTTTGCCATTTTAATGTTCAAAACTGTCACCTGCAACACAAGGGAAACTTGGGACAGACCTTTCAATCAACCTTTTGAAAAATTTTCCCCAATAGAAGGGGTGGATTTGGAAAGGGGCCTCCCCTTTTAAAATCTGAGTTTTTTACCCTCCTAGTGGCCTAACCTCTCACCTCCCTTTGGGGCTATAAAAACTCCTTTCCCGTCATTTTTTTCTCCATTTTTGTTTCATACTAAGGAAAAATGCCTTTTCCAGACGAGGGAAATGACCCCCTCAAAACTTAAAAGGTGATGGACGATTCCCTCCTTCCAAATAAACTTTTTGCTTCTAACCCCTTTTTCTGTACTTGACTGAAGAAGCCTACTGTGAGGCGAAACCCTTTTTCAAAAAAAACCAACTTTTGCATATGTTCTTACCTAACAACCTTCGGGATTTTATGCCAATTTTTAAAGTTCAAAACTGCCAAAACCCCGCAAAAACAAAGGGGATCTTGGTAAGACCCCGCCCAAACAAAATTGACAACTTCCCCCTAGTGGGGAAGGGGGTGGTTTGAGAGGGACCTGACCTTTCAACATCGAGGGTTTTACCTCCCTAAATGGCCACGCTCACCCCTTGGCGGCCCATAAAAAACCCCCATCCTGTCACTTTCCCCTATTGTTTTTATACTATGGAACAAGCTCCTTCTCCAGACTGAGGACTGACCCCTCAAACTTTTAAAGGGAGGACTGATTAAAATCGTCTTCCCAAATAACTTCTGCTTCTATCAACTTTTTTGTACTTTACTGAAGAAGCCACTGTGTAGGGAAACGTTTCATAATAAAGATAACCAAAATGTTGCATATGTGTCTTCCCTAACAACCGTCTATTTTATCCCTTTTAATGTTCAAAAAATTTTCAGAACCTGCAACACAAGGGGATCTTGGGACAGACCTGCAATAAACTTTTGACAACTTCCCTAGTGAAGGGGGGTGGGTTTGAGAGGGGCCTGACCTTTTTAACATCGATTCTTAAACCCCTCCCCAGTCCTACGTCTCACCTCTTTTGGGTAAAAAAACTCCATCCTGTCACTTCTTTTCCATAAATTTTTTTAAAACTATGGAACAATTTTCCTTTTTCCCCCCCCGACTGAAAGGGCTGGGCCACCTCAAAACTTTAAGGGGATGGACTGATTTCACGTCTTCAAAATCTTCTGCCCTTTTAAACAACTTTTTTGTAAATTGACTGAAAAAGCCTACTGGTGAGGCGAAACGTTTTATAAAAAAGATACCTAACGTTTCATATTTTTCTTACCCCAAAACACTGGGTAAGGGCCAAAGAGCCCCCATGCATGCCGGGCCCAAAATCCCCGATCATGGGTAAATTTTAAACCCCCAAAGGGGACGATTGGGGAAAATTGGACCCGCAAGGGGGGGCCAAAATACATGGAGGGAAAAAGTGGAGGTGGTAAATGGAAAAATTCCCTGTCCCCAAACGTAAGGGAACACTACAAAAGAGAGAGGGAGGGTGAACCCCAAACTAGACTTAGTATTCCCCCTTGAAGTCAGATACGAGGGAATTTTCCCTATGAAAACCCCTTGGGCCAGTGCCATGTGGTTTTAAACTTCGAATACACAGTAGAGGGTACAAGTGGAGGGAGAAGCAGGAAGGCCAGGACGAATGAAGCCAAACTACAAGAAAGGGGACTACACAGGAATGAGGAACTTCCTGAACGGGGTTCAGTGGGACAGAGAACTGGCAGGGAAGCAGTTAATGAGATGATGGAATATGTAGCAACAAAATGCAAGGAGGCTGAGGAGAGGTTTGTACCCAAGGGTAACAGGAATAATGGTGGCCCGGTGGCCTGGTGGCTAAAGCTCCCGCTTCACACACGGAGGGCCCGGGTTCGATTCCCGGCGGGTGGAAACATTTCGACACGTTTCCTTACACCTGTTGTCCTGTTCACCTAGCAGCAAATAGGTACCTGGGTGTTAGTCGACTGGTGTGGGTCGCATCCTGGGGGACAAGATTAAGGACCCCAATGGAAATAAGTTAGACAGTCCTCGATGACGCACTGACTTTCTTGGGTTATCCTGGGTGGCTAACCCTCCGGGGTTAAAAATCCGAACGAAATCTTATCTTATCTTATCTTATCTTAATGAAAAAGCTGGGATGAGCCCATGGTTTACCCAAAAAAGCAGGGAGGAAAAAAACCAAAGGGTGCTAGGAAAGGGAAAGAAATATAAAGAAAAAGGCCCCAAAAGGGGAAAAAAAGGAGAACGGGTCGTAAAAGGCCAGTAACAAATTTGCACAGAAAAGAAGGAGGCCCAAAGACAATTAAAAAGACATAGCAGCGAAACCCAAAAAATCTGACCCAAACTTTTTGTAGGGGGGCCCACATCAGGAGGAAAACAACAGTAAAGGGAAACCGGGTTTTCGGGCCAAAGGGAAGAAAGGAGGAGGACAACAAAAAAGACCGTGAATTTTTGAGGAACTCAAAAAGAGTTTTTAAAGGGAATGTTCACAGAGGAACAGAAGGGGCCCCAAAAAGACGGGAGGGGGGGAACACCCCCGTTTGGATCCCCTTGCACAAAAACCGAGGAAGAAGGAAGGGCTTCTGAGTGAGTTTAGATACCTCAAAGGCAAGGGGGCCAAAGAAACCCCCTCCCCATGGGTTTTTGAGAGGGGGAGCAAGGGTTTATGTTTTACCCGTAACAAAAATATTCAATACATCTTTTCGAAAAAAAGGGAGATAGCCTGAGGCATGGAAGACAGCAAATGTAGCCCCAAATCAAAAAAAAGGGGGGACAAAAAGAAGCATTAAACAACCCCCCAAATTTTCACTGACAGAAAAAGAAATGCAAAATCATGGAGAAGTTTATCAGGAAAGAGGGGTGGAAAAACCTAAAAGGAATAAATCTCAAAAAACACACCAACATGGTTTCAGGGAGGGGAAAATCCTGTGTCAAAAACCTACTGTATTTTCTATGACAGGGTGACAGCATTAAGAAAGAAAGAGGGGTGGGTGGATTGAAAATTTTCTTGGACGCAAGAAGGCTTTTGACAAAATTTCCACACAAGAGTTTTTGGTGAAAAAAACTGGAGGACCAACAGGGATAACAGGGTGCCCCACAATGGATCAGGAATCCTTGTCGGGAAAACCCGCAGCGGGGTCGGGTATGGCAGGGGGTCGAGTGGGCACTTGTGACCAAGGGCCCCCAGGGGGTTTCAGTCCAGGACCAGTGCTGTTTTCTGGTATTTGGAACGAAATGACGGAAGGAATGGGACCTGAGGAGCCCCTTTTTGGGCAGGTGAGGGAAAAGTTGATGAAAAATTCACTCGTCGAAGCCCCGGCCCGAACTCCCAAAGGGGTTCGGGACAGGCGCAGACCTGGCCCCACAATTGGCTCCGGGAGTTAAAACCGCACCAAGTGCAAAGTCATAAAAGTTTGGGGAAAGGGGCAAAAAAAAAGACCGCAGACGGATAAAGTCAAAGGGGGCCCCAGAGACTAAAAACCCTTTAAACCTCAAGAAAAAAAATTTTTGGGGGGGAGTAAACCCCCGGCCCACATCTCCTAAAAGTGCACCAACAATCAAATAACGCGCAGCATAGGGGCGCCTAGAAAACCCTTTCAGAAAAAGCATTCCGACATCTTTAATAAGGAATCGTTCGGCCCCCTTAAACACCGTGTACTTTTTGGGCCCCAATTGGAGAAATCGGCCCCTTTTTTGGGAACCCACACCAAAAAAAGCACGTAAAGAAACTAAAAAAAGGTGCAAAGGTTTGAAACCCAAGACTAGCCCCAGAGCTAAGAGGAATGTCCTACGAGGAAGGTTAAGGGAAATCAACCTGACGACACTGGGGGAAACGGGAGAGATAGGGGGGAAATGAAACGACATACAAAAAAACGAGGGGAAATTTTGACAAGGGGCCCAGAAGGAATTTTCCCCAGAGATTGGAAACATAACAAGGGGAAAACAGTTGGAAGTTGAAGACACAGTGAATCACAGGGATGTTGGGAAGTTTTTCCTTCACCCACAGAGTAGCCCAGTAAGTGGAATATTTTGGGGAACTTTGTAGTGGAGGCGGGAAATCCATACCCCCTTTTTAAGCAAGGAAATGTAAAGCCACGGTTCGGGGAGAGTAAACCTAGAAAGCGATCATAAAAGAGCCGGGGCCAGGACCGACTCGCCCCCCGAAAACCTCAACTAGGGGGAGTACAAACTAGGTGAAAAAAAAAAAAAAACCTTTTAACACACCAAAAAACAAAAAATATAATGTATATATATATATAAATATATATATATATATATAAAATATATATAAAAAATTTAAATATATATATATAAAAAATAAATATATATATTATAAAATTAAAAATAAATACTTACATATATAGTTTTGCCGAAAATGAAAAAACGGGTAAATTTAAGCAAAAAACTCTTTTAAAAATTAAGCCCTTTTCCCAAAAAATTTTCTTTTTTATACTTTAAAGAAAAATTTTTTTCCCGTTAATGTTAAAAAAAAATTTTAAATAATTTTGCAAAAAAAGGGGAACTTAGAAATTTACCAAAACTTTTTATAACAAGCGAAATTTTTTATTTTAGCCTAACCCAACAACCCAACATATATTTTATATTTGTTTACAAAAATTTTAATACAAACAAAAACAAGTGAAAAAATATTTTTTTTTGTTAGGTTTTAGAATGATTTTGGGGAAATTATTGCAAAAACAAATTTTCACTTGTCCCCATATGGCAAATTAGCCCTTGCTATTTAAAACAAAATCGCAAAATTTTTCCCATTCGGACGACACACACCCTATATAATTATATATATATATAAGTCGGCCAAATTGGCAAACTTGGGGGACCTTTGGTTAAATAAACAACGCTCCCCCCTTGCCAATAATAACGAAAAATTTTGTAAAGCAAAAATTTTCCCCCAAAATCATTCTAACCTAACGGGAAAAAAAATATTTCCCCTGTGTTTTGGGGTTTGTTTTTTAAATTTTTGTAAACAAATCTTAATATATTTAGTTTGGGTTTGGCAAAAAAAAAAATTTTTCTTGTTATAAAAAGGTTAGATAAGTTTTTTAAGATTTTTTTTGGGGCAAAAATTTAAAATTTTTTAAAAATTTTCCCTTAATGAAAAAAATAAATCTTTTAAAAAAAAAGAGAAAATTTTAGAAAGGACCCTTTAAATTTTAAAGAGTTCTTTCTAATTGACCAGTTTTAAATATTCGGGACGACATATAATTAAAATAATTAAAATATATATTAAATAATAAAATAAAATATATAAATATAATTATATAAATATAATATATATAATACTGCAAACTAAGTAAGCCCCGCGCCAGAAAGGAACCCCACCTTGAAAAAATAACAAAAATTGGGGAAATAAAAGAAATTTTTTCAACACGATTAGTCCCGAACTGAGGGGGATTTCTTAGAGGGGAAGGGTTTGGGAACTCAACCTATTACACTAGAGGATAGGAAAGGGGTAGAGGGGAAATATAACAACTAAAAATAGTGAGAGGGATTGGGCAAGGTAGAAACAAGGATCGAATGATTCAGACTTGGGGCCAAGACAAGGGGGCCCCAACTGGAAGCTAGAAAAAAAGGGCAAGAGGGCCCGAGCTTGCTACCATCTGCAGCTCATAAACGGGCCCCCCCCCGAGCCCCTTTGGGCGGGGTAGATGGGAGACCAAAGGGCCCAGCTTCCCCCCTTCCCAGCCCCGGAGGGCGGGAAAAGTGGCTAGGCCCCGGGACACTTGGTCCCCCAAAAATAGGAGGTTCTTTTAAACCCCCCCATGGGAACCCTTTTGTCTCGAGACACTCCCCCCGATAGGGAGCCAAGGCCGGGGACCACAAATTTGGGAAAAAAACCCCGGGGCCCGGGGGAATACCGGCGAATAAAAAAAAAAAAAAAAAAAAAAAAACTGGGAAACTGGGAAAAACCCCGATTGGGCATAGGGATTTGGAAAATTTTTTTTAGCCCTTTTAAATTGTCAAAAATGGAATAATCTGGGGAGTTTAAAGTAGTTGGGAAACAAGTTCCATAAATAGCTTTAAGAATAGGTATGATAAAGGAAACCAAAGGACAGGAAAAGAGTGAATTTTGTATCGACCAGTGAAGAGCTTTGGGGCCCCCGGCAAGAATCGCCCCCGCAACCACAAAATGGGGAGTACATATAAGCGAGTACACACACACACACACACACACACACACACAATATACACACACACACACACACCAAAACACACACCCCCCACACACACACACCAAACACACACACACACACACCCCGCACTCGCACACACGCCGCCGCACACACACACACACCACAACACACACACACACACAAAACACACACCCCACACACTCACGCACACACACGCACACAAAACCACACACACACACACAACACCACCACACACGCACACACACAGTGCGTGTTTTTGTGATAGAAGGCAAATTTATCACAAACTTGGGAACTTGTCCCCGCAAACACTTCCAAATTAAGTAAACACTCACCCTGTTGGGGGTTTTTTTTGGGGGGTTTAAAAACCTGCCTTTCGTCACGTTAATCTGGTCCCCTCACTCCTGCCCAAACTTATTTCCAAATTAAGCAGAAAAAGCATAGATAAAAAAGAAAAATAGGGTTTGACTAGCGAGGAGCACCTAGCGAAGGGGGAAACCTAATGAGGGGGACCCTCAACACTCCTAGAAGCTCAGACAAGCCCAAATTTAAAAACCTAATTACTTTCCCGTGTTTTTTTAATTAAAAAAGTTGGGTAAGTGCAAAAATCACGTTGGGATTTTTAGAATTACTGGTATCTACCGTTATTTTTTTAGCAAATATGAATACTTTAAAATGGGGGAAAACCCACGCAAAACACACACACACACAAAACACACACACACACACACACACAACACACACACACACCCCCCCCACACACACACCCCCACCTCGCACATACACCCTTTCACACACACACACACACACACCCACACAAAGCACAACACACAATACACATACACACACACATAACACACACACATACACACACATACACACACATACACACACACATACACACCCACACACAAATAACACACACCCCACACACACATACACACAAAAACACACATAACCCAAAAATACACACACAACACACACACATAACACACACACACACATACACACATACACACATACACACACACATACAAAACACAGGAACAAGCACTTGTAGCTGTAATTTCACAAAAGCTGTAAAACACACATACACAGGATTTCACACCGTCCCTGTGAACTGACCATCTGAACCTTTTCCCCCTCTGCCCCCCCCCCCCCTCTTTCCACACTAAGTAGGACCTAATCTCTACCTCTCTCACTCTTTACCTATATCTCTCTCTCTACCTATCACTCTCTAAACCTATATCTCTCTCTCTCTTTTCCCTCTCCCGTCTTTCCCCTCTAACATCTCTTACCTCTAACATCTCCCCCCCCTCTCACTCTCTCCCCCTCTAACATCTGTCCCCTCCCATTATCTCTCCCCCTCCCCCTTCCCCACCTCTCTCCCATCCTGCCCTCCCTCCCCCCCTAGCCTCTCTCCCTCCCCCGCTCTTCCTCTCCCCCCTCTTTCCCCCTTCTCCCCCTCTTTGCCTTCCCTTTCTCCCTCCCTCCCTCCCTCCCTCCCTCCCTCCCTCTCTCCCCTCTCTCTCCTCTCTCTCTCTCTCTCTCTCTCTCTCTCTTGCTCTCTCTCTCTCCCCTTGCTCTCTCTCTTGCTCTCTCTCTCTCTTGCTCTCTCTCTTGCTCTCTCTCTCTCTTGCTCTCCTCTCCTCTTGCTCTCTCTCTCTCTCTTGCCCTCTCTCTCTTTTGCTCTCCCCTCTCTCTTGCTCTCTCTCTCTCTTGCTCTCTCTTGCTCTCTCCCCTCTCTTGCTCTCTCTCTCTTGCTCTCTCTCTCTCTTGCTCTCTCTCTATCTTGCCCTCTCTCTCTTGCCCCTCTCTCTTGCTCTCTCTCTTGCTCTCTCTCGCCCCTCTTGCTCTCGCTCTCTCTCTTGCTCTCTCTCTTGCTCTCCTCTCTCTCTTGCTCTCTCTCTCTCTTTTTGCTCTCTCTCTCTCTCTTGCTCTCCTCTTGCTCTCTCTCTCGCTCTCTCTCTCTCTTGCTCTCTCTCTCTCTTGCTCTCTCTCCCTCTTGCTCTCTCTCTCTCTTGCTCTCTCTCTCTCTCTCTCTCTCTCTCTCTTGCTCTCTCTCTTCTCTCTCTTTCTTGCTCTCCCCTCTCTCTTGCTCTCTCTCTCTCTTGCTCTCTCTCTCCTTCCCCTTGTTCTCTCTCTCTCTCGCTCTCTCTCTTTGCTCTCTCTCTTGCTCTCTCTCTCTCTTTGCTCTTTTCTCTTGCTCTCTTCTCCTCTCTCTCTTGCTCTCTCTCTTGCTCTCTCTCTCTTGCTCTCTCTCCTCTTGCTCCTCTCTCTCTATTGCTCTCTCTCTCCTTTCCTCATCTCTCTTGCTCTCTCTCCCCCTCTCTTGCTCTCTCTTGCTCTCTCTCTCTCTTGCTCTCTCTCTACTTGCTCTCTCTCCCCTCTTGCTTCTCTCTCTCTCTCCTCATCTCTCTCTCCTCTCTCTCTCTCTCTCTCTTTTCTCGCTCTCTCTCTTGCCTCTCTCTCTCTTGCTCTTTTCTTGCTCTCTCTCTCTCTCTGCTCTCTCTCTTGCTCTCTCTCTTGCTCTCTCTCTCTCTTGCTCTCTCTCGCTCTCTTGCTCTCGCTTCTCTCTCTTGCTCTCTCTCTCTCTTTGCTCTCCTCTCTCTTGCTCTCTCTCTTGCTCTCTCTCTCTCTCTTGTTTCTCTCTCTTGCTCTCTTCCTCTCTCTCGCCCCTCTTCTCTTGCTCTCCTTTTTCCTTTTTGCTCTCTCTCTCTCTTGCTCTCTCCCCTCTCTCTCCTTCTCCCTCTCTCTCTCTCTCTTCTCTCTCTCTCTCTCTCTCTCTCTTGCTCTCTTGCTCTCTCCTCTCTCTCTTGCTCTCTCTCTTGCTCTCTCTCTGCTCTCTCTCTCTTGCTCTCTTCTTTTTGCTCCTGTCTCTCTCGCCCTCTCTCTTCTCTTCCTCTCCCTCTTTTTCGCTCTCTCCCTTTTGCTCTCTCTCTCTCTTGCTCTCTCTCGTCCCCTTTTTTCCCTTCAAACTCTCCCCTCTCCTACACTTAAAAAAAAAAAAAAAAAAAAAAAAAAAAAAAAAAAAAAAAATGGTGGGGACTTCGCAGGAACCAAGGATCAGATGAGAATGGTTCGGGTAGGGAGGAGTGGATGGAGGAGCAGTGGAAAAGGATGGAACAAGAGTGGAGAGAAAATTAGGGGGCTTTCGAAAAAATGGAGAAAGAGCTCTCTGTGAAATTGGAAAGGAGGTTGGAGCAGGAAACAAAGTTTTGGGAGGCACAAGTCGAAACTGCAGTAGCCAAGATAAGGGTCCTAGAAGTTGAATAAATAGGCTGGAGCGAGTTACAGGGACATGACCAGAGAAACACAGCATATGAAGCTGCGAGGCTGAACAGGAAGGAAGGAATTATGAATTATGCTAAGGTCACATCAATCTGCCAAGGAGGACCAAGGAGTGAAAGGGAAGATCAGCTGGTTGCAGATGGAAGGGTGATAGGTCGAATGCTGAGGCACAACAAGGCAAACAAGGGCCACCGGGAAAATCAAGGGAGAAACTGACCACATACAGGCAGGATCCAGAGTCACAGAGGTGAGGCAAGGGGGAGGAAGAAAGGGCAAAATCCAGTGTTTTTCCATGGGCTTCAGGAAGAGAGGAAAGGACACCCCACTGAAAGGAAGCGGGAAGAAGGAAAGGAGATTGAGAAAATCCCTCACGGAAATAGGTGAAGAGATGGACAGATTGTAAAATTTTCAGAGAATAGGGGGGTACTCGAAGGGAGAAACCGACCAATCAAGCTGATTCTCAGGACGGAACAGTGCGGAACAGGATCCTCCAAGAGAAACCACGATTGAAATACCGAAGAGACAAGAGGGTGTTCCTAGACAGAGACAGAACAAAATCAAACGACAGCAGCTGAGGGAGAGGCAAAAAAACGAAAGGAGCTAGGGAAAAAAGACAAGGAGGGAATCAAAGGGTCATCCAGCAGGACAGAACAGCAAGGGCAAGCACACACACAACTACTCTCAAACCATACAACCTATCACACCATCCCAACACACACTACAATCCATACCCACACCTCCACCCAACATCGAGCTATAGAATCCCACAGTATGGGCCACCAGGTTCTCCCACCCCCACAGGCCCCCCAAACCACAGTGTTGGGAAAAGGAAACTGAAGGTATGGTACACAAACGCTGATGGAATACCAAATAAGTGGGAGGAGTGGCACGAAAGAGTCAAAGAAGCATCACCGGGCACATAGCTCTTACAGAAACCAAGCTTACAGGTATGATAACAGATGCCATCTTTCCAACGGGGTAACCAAATCCTGAGGAAAGACAGAGGGAACAGGGGGGGTGGAGGGGTGGCGTTTTCTGATCAAAAATCGCTGGAATTTTGATGACGGAGAGAGGAGATAGCGGGGAAGAAAGTGATTACATAGTGGGAACACTTCACTCTGGAGGTCCCAAGGTGGTAATAGCAGTGATGTATAACCCACCACAGAACAGCAGGAGGCCAAAGGGAAGAGTACGACGAGAGCAATAGAGCGATGGTTGACACACTGGCTAGAGTGCCCAGAAGAGCTCATGCATGCAGGGCAAAGCTCCTGATCATGGGTGACTTTAACCACAAGGGGATCGATTGGGAGAACTTGGACCCACATGGGGGCCAAGATACATGGAGGGCTAAGATGATGGAGGTGGTACTGGAGAACTTCATGTACCAACACGTAAGGGACACTACAAGAGAGAGAGGGGAGGGTGAACCAGCAAGGCTGGACTTTAAATTTACCTTCAGTATGCAGATATCGAGGACATCACATATGAAAGACCCCTTGGGGCCAGTGACCATGTGGTTTTAAGCTTCGAATACACATAAGCTACAAGTGGAGGGGAGAAGCAGGAAGGCCAGGACGAATGAAGCCAAACTACAAGAAAGGGGACTACACAGGAATGAGGAACTACCTGAAAAGGGGGTTTAGTGGGGCAGAGAACTGGCAGGGAAGCCAGTTAATGAGATGATGGAATATGTAGCAACAAAATGCAAGGAGGCTGAGAGAAAGGGTTTGTACCCAAGGGTAACAGGAGTAATGAAAAAGCCAGGATGAGCCCATGGTTTACCCAAAGGTGCAGGGAGCAAAAACCAAGTGTGCTAGGGAATGGAAGAAAAAATAGAAGGCAAAAGGACCCAGAGAATAAGGAGAACAATCGTAGAGCCAGAAAACGAATATGGCACAGATAAGAAGGGAGGCCCAAAGACAATATGAAAATGACATAGCAGCGAAAGCCAAATCTGACCCGAAACTGTTGTACAGCCACATCAGGAGGAAAACCCAAAAGTCAAGGACCAGGTAATCAGGCTAAGGAAGGAAGGAGGGGAGACAACAGGAAATGACCGTGAAGTATGTGAAAACTCAACAAGAGATTCAAAGAAGTGTTCACAGAGGAGACAGAAGGGGCTCCAGAAAGACGAGAGGTGGGGCACACCACCAAGTGCGGACACAGTGCACACAACCGAGGGAAAAAGTGAAGAGGCTTCTGAGTGAGCTAGATACCTCAAAGGCAATGGGCCAGATAACAAACTCCCCATGGGTATTGAGAGAGGGAGCAGAGGCACTATGTGTACCCCTAACAACAATATTCAATACATTTATCGAAACAGGGAGATTTGCCTGAGGCATGGAAGACAGCAAATGTAGTCCCAATCTTTAAAAAAGGAGACAGACATGAAGCATTAAACTACAGACCATGTCACTGACATGTATAGTATGCAAAATCATGGAGAAGATTATCAGGAGAAGAGTGGTGGAACACCTAGAAAGGAATGATCTCATCAACAGCAGCCAGCATGGTTTCAGGGACGGAAATCCTGTGTCACAAACCTACTGGAGTTCTATGACATGGTGACAGCAGTAAGACAGAGAGAGAGAGGGGTGGGTGGATTGCATTTTCTTGGACTGCAAGAAGGCGTTTGACACAGTTCCACACAAGAGATTGGTGCAAAAACTGGAGGACCAAGCAGGGATAACAGGGAAGGCACTACAATGGATCAGGAATACTTGTCAGGAAGACAGCAGCGAGTCATGGTACGTGGCGAGGTGTCAGAGTGGCACCGTGACCAGCGGGTCCCGCAGGGGTCAGTCCTAGGACCAGTGCTGTTTCTGGTATTTGTGAACGACATGACGGAAGGAATAGACTCTGAGGTGTCCCTGTTTGCAGATGACGTGAAGTTGATGAGAAGAATACACTCGATCGAAGACCAGGCAGAACTACAAAGGGATCTGGACAGGCTGCAGACCTGGTCCAGCAATTGGCTCCTGGAGTTCAATCCCACCAAGTGCAAAGTCATGAAGATTGGGGAAGGGCAAAGAAGGCCGCAGACGGAGTCTGCGGGGGTCAGAGACTACAAACCTCACTCAAGGAAAAAGATCTTGGGGTGAGTATAACACCAGGCACATCTCCTGAAGCGCACATCAACCAAATAACTGCTGCAGCATATGGGCGCCTAGCAAACCTCAGAACAGCATTCCGACATCTTAATAAGGAATCGTTCAGGACCCTGTACACCGTATACGTTAGGCCCATATTGGAGTATGCGGCACCAGTTTGGAACCCACACCTAGCCAAGCACGTAAAGAAACTAGAGAAAGTGCAAAGGTTTGCAACAAGACTAGTCCCAGAGCTAAGAGGTATGTCCTACGAGGAGAGGTTAAGGGAAATCAACCTGACGACACTGGAGGACAGGAGAGATAGGGGGGACATGGTAACGACATACAAAATACTGAGGGGAATTGACAAGGTGGACAAAGACAGGATGTTCCAGAGATTGGACACAGTAACAAGGGGACACAGTTGGAAGCTGAAGACACAGATGAATCACAGGGATGTTAGGAAGTATTTCTTCAGCCACAGAGTAGTCAGTAAGTGGAATAGTTTGGGAAGCGATGTAGTGGAGGCAGGATCCATACATAGCTTTAAGCAGAGGTATGATAAAGCTCACGGCTCGGGGAGAGTGACCTAGTAGCGATCAGTGAAGAGGCGGGGCCAGGAGCTCGGACTCGACCCCCGCAACCTCAACTAGGTGAGTACAACTAGGTGAGTACACACACTCACACACACACACACACACACACACACACACACACACACGCACTCGCACACACGCGCGCGCACACACACACACACACACACACACACACACACACACACACACACACACACACACACACACACACACACACACACACACACACACACACACATATTGGAGTATGCGGCACCAGTTTGGAACCCACACCTAGCCAAGAGATGGCGTCTCCCGAGATGGTACATTTTACTTGTATATTCGTCCCAGAAAGTTTTTATTTGGTCTGTGTGATGGTGAACGTTTTCTCTGTCAATATAGAGGAGGTGAGAGAAGTGATGTTGTGATAAGTGAGTCAGACATCTATATTATTTATGGCTACTCTTTAATTTTCTTAAGCTTAATAATTCGTGAAATTTTACTCATTGTCTCATCCAGAAATGTCTCAGACTTCCCATATTCTTACTTCACTAACAGTGTCTCAGACTTCCCACATTCTTACATCACTAACAGTGTCTCAGACTTCCCACATTCTTACATCACTAACAGTGTCTCAGACTTCCCACATTCTTACATCACTAACAGTGTCTCAGACTTCCCACATTCTTACATCACTAACAATGTCTCAGACTTCCCATATTCTTACTTCACTAACAGTGTCTCAGACTTCCCACATTCTTACATCACTAACAGTGTCTCAGACTTCCCACATTCTTACATCACTAACAATGTCTCAGACTTCCCATATTCTTACTTCACTAACAGTGTCTCAGACTTCCCATATTCTTACATCACTAACAATGTCTCAGACTTCCCACATTCTTACTTCACTAACAATGTCTCAGACTTCCCACATTCTTACATCACTAACAGTGTCTCAGACTTCCCATATTCTTACATCACTAACAATGTCTCAGACTTCCCTCATTTTTACATCACTAACAGTGTCTCAGACTTCGCACATTCTTCACTAACAATGTCTCAGACTTCCCACATTCTTACATCACTAACAGTGTCTCAGACTTCCCACATTCTTACTTCACTAACAGTGTCTCAGACTTCCCATATTCTTACTTCACTAACAGTGTCTCAGACTTCCCACATTCTTACTTCACTAACAGTGTCTCAGACTTCCCACATTCTTACTTCACTAAAAATGTCTCCAGACTTCCCTCATTTTAATCACTAACATGTCCAAATGCTTACATAGAGTGCTTGTTTGCAACAAACACCAGAGACCTCTGCTTGTGTCTGCTTACATAGCAGTGCTTGTTTTCAGACAAACACCTGAGGACCTGCTTGTGTACTGCTTACATACGCAGTGCATGTTGCAGACAAACACCCGAGACCTGCTTGTGTCTCTTACCATAGCATGCTTGTTAGCAGACAAAAAACACCTGAGAACCTGCTTTGTGTCTGCTTACATAGCAGTGCTTATTGCAGACAAACACCTGAGACCTGGCTTGGTCTGCTTACATAGCAGTGCTTGTTTGCAGACAAACACCTGAGACCTCTGTGTCTGCTTACATAGTTACATTGCATATGTTGCAGACAAACACCTGAAGACCTGCTTGTGTCTGCTTATATAGGCAGTGCTTGTTGCCAGACAAACACCTGAGACCTGCTTGTTGTCCCTGCTTACATAGCAGGGCTTGTTGCAGACAAGACACCTGAGACCTGCTTGTGTCTGCTTACATAGCAGTGCTTGTGCAGACAAACACCTTAGACCCCCCTCTTGTCTCTGCTTTACATAGCAGTGCTTGTTGCAAGACAAAAACACCTGAGACCCTGCTTGTGTCTGCTTACATAGCAGTGCTTGTTGCAGACAAACACCTGAGACCTGCTTGTGTCTGCTTACATAGCAGTGCTTGTTGCAGACAAACACCTGAGACCTGCTTGTGTCTGCTTACATAGCAGTGCTTGTTGCAGACAAATCAACTGAGACCTGCTTGGTCCTGCTTACATAGCAATGCTTTTGTTGCAGACAAACACACCGTGATGACCCTGCTTGTGTCGCTTACATAGCAGTGCTTGTTGCAAGACAAACACCTGAGACCGCTTGTGTCGGCTTACATAGCAGTGCTTGTTGCAGACAAACACCTGAGACCTGCTTGTGTCTGCTTACATAGCAGTGCTTGTTGCAGACAAACACCTGAGACCTGCTTGTGTCTGCTTACATAGCAGTGCTTGTTGCAGACAAACACCTGAGACCTGCTTGTGTCTGCTTACATAGCAGTGCTTGTTGCAGACAAACACCTGAGACCTGCTTGTGTCTGCTTACATAGCAGTGCTTGTTGCAGACAAACACCTGAGACCTGCTTGTGTCTGCTTACATAGCAGTGCTTGTTGCAGACAAACACCTGAGACCTGCTTGTGTCTGCCCTTACATAGCTGTGCTTGTTGCAGACAAACACCTGAGACCCTGCTTGTTCTGCTTACATAGCAGTGCTTGTTGCAACAAACAACCTGAGAACCTGCTTGTGTCTGCTTATTTCCTAGCAGTGCTTGTTGCGACAAACACCTGAGACCTGCTTGTGTCTGCTTCTTACATACAGTCTTGTTTGCAACAAACACCTGAGACCTGCTTTGGTCTGCTTACATAGCAGTGCTTGTTGCAGACAAACACCTGAGACCTGCTTTGTGTTCTGCTTACATAGCAGTGCTTTGTTGCAGACAAACAACCTGAGACCCTGCTTGTGTCTGCTTACATAGCAGTGCTTGTTGGCAGACAAACACCTGAGACCTGCTGTGTCTCTTAACCAAATAAAAAGCAAAGTTTGGCTTGTTGCAGACAAACCACCTGAGACCTGCTTGGTTGGTCTGCTTACATAGCAGTGCTTGTTTGAAGACAAACACCTGAGACCCTGCTTGTGTCGCTTACATAAGCAGTGCTTGTTGCCGACATTACACCTGAAACCGCTTGTGTCCTGTTACATAGCAGTGGCTTGTTGCAGACAAACACCTGAGACCTGCTTGTGTCTGCTTACATAGCCAGTGCTTTGTTGCAGACAACACCTGAGTTCCTCTGCTTGTGTCTGCTTACATAGCAGTGCTTGTTGCAGACAAACACCTGAGACCTGCTTGTGTCTGCTTACATAGCAGTGCTTGTTGCAGACAAACACCTGAGACCTGCTTGTGTCTGCTTACATAGCAGTGCTGGTTGCAACAAACACCTGAAGACCTGCTTGTGTCTGCTTACATAGCAGTGAGCTGTTGCAGACCAAACAACCTGAACCCTGCTTGTGTCTGCTTACATAGCAGTGCTTTGTTCAGACAAAAAACCTGAGATCCTGCTTGTGTCTGCTTACATAGGCAGTGCTTTGTTGCAGACCAAACACCTGAGACCTGCTTGTGTCTGCTTACTAGCATGCTTGTTGGCAGACAAACACCTGAGACCCTTCTTGTGTCTGCTTACATAGCAAGGCTGTGCAACAAACAACCTGAGACCTGCTTAGTGTCTGCTTACATAGCAGTGCATGTGTGGCAGACAAACCAAACCTGAGACCTGCTTGTGTCCTGCATACATATCAGTGCTTGTTGCAGACAAACACCTGAGACCTGCTTGTGTTGTCTGCTTACATAGCAGTGCTTGTTGCAGACAAACACCTGAGACCTGCTTGTGTCTGCTTACATAGCAGTGCTTGTTGCAGACAAACACCTGAGACCTGCTTGTGTCTGCTTACATAGCAGTGCTTGTTGCAGACAAACACCTGAGACCTGCTTGTCTCTGCTTACATAGCAGTGCTTGTTTGGCAGACAAACACCTGAGACCCTGCTTTGTCCTCTCTGCTTACATAGCAGTGCTGTTGCAGACAAAACACCTGAGACCTGCTGTGTCTGCTTACGCATAGCATGCTTGTTGCAGACAAACACCTGAGACCTGCTTGTGTCTGCTTACATAGCAGTGCTTGTTGCAGACAAACACCTGAGACCTGCTTGTGTCTGCTTACATAGCAGTGCTTGTTGCAGACAAAACACCTGAGGACCTATGCTTGTGTCTGGCTTACATAGCAGTGCTTGTTGCAGACAAACACCTGAGACCTGCTTGTGTCTGCTTACATAGCAGTGCTTGTTGCAGACAAACACCTGAGACCTGCTTGTGTCTGCTTACATAGCAGTGCTTTGCAGACAAACACCTGAGACCTGCTTGTGTCTGCTTACATAGCAGTGCTTGTTGCAGACAAACACCTGAGACCTGCTTGTCTCTGTTTAAAAAAGTGTGCTTGTTGTCAACAAACACCTGAAAGTTACTTTCAAAAATAATCACTTCTGTTCACTAGTTTATGGAATTGGTAAAACAAATAGAGTAATATGAATCTGAATAATAACGATATTTTGCACAAATATGTTTACGGTTTACATGGAAATTAATGATCACATAATCACTTAAAACTCGCTGAAAAGAAAAACTAATAGAGAAACAAAGGCACAGAAACAGAACATACACAGGAAAAAAAACAAGGAAAGAACAATTAAGGGAATATGCACTGAAGAAGGAATCAAACACAAAAAAACACACTGGAGAAGGCAGGAAAAATAAGCACCTCGGACGCAAATGGAGAAGGAAACTGAAAGAGAAGCTACGTTATGGAAAGAATACACACCAGAAAATGGCAACAAAGAAGGAACAAGCAAAGACGCACAGAGCTTACATTCTTGAGGAAGAACATTAGCCAGAAAGAAAACAAATATCAGTGAGAAAGACAAGGAACTCTAGCAAGGAAAATAAGAACCAGGCTCACTTTTAATACTGGAAAGCCTTCAAACACAATCAACTTGCGTCAATTATTTCACATCAATATAAGAAAGAAAAAGAACTGTTTTAGTCTATCATCCTAAGATTTCAGGATTTGCTGACCATTGCGTTATACAAGAAGTTTCCAGTATAACCAACAGGTCAGAAAAGCTGAGCATCCTGACACCTACATCCAAGAAGGTGCCGTGACTAAAACAAAAAACTATTATAAACAACTCCACGACATCCCAAAGAAAACAACGTTTTCCAGAAGGATCATTCAGGAAAATGTGAATATTCCAGCTATCATAATCTCGTGTCCGAATAAATTAGACAATTTTTTCTCGAAAAAAACTCATACAACAAATGTAAACAGTCCGTCGTCAAACAGTGACCTTCTTTACAGAGGGAAAGACCTTGGGCGTCAGTTCCACCCTGGGATACCTGGATGTAATACTTACTCAGCCCTGTAACAACTTCACTACATTATTACAAAGCTGGCTCCTCCTCAGGAAAATTCAATAGGATGAATGAGAAATATAAAAATTCACAAAAATAAACCCTTATTATTTATTAATCAAAAATAAAACTTGAAAACATGAATGTTCATCCTACTTTAAAAGCAAATGAAAAAATGAAATGGAAAAATGACATTAGAATTCAACGCTAAATATTTACAGTAATGCTGGGGTGTCTGGTTGAGGTTGACAAACCGCCTGTAGAATTGTACCGTTGTTGGATGATGTGGGGGGGGGTCCACAGGGTTTGAGTGACAACCCAACGACTAGTTCTCTATCACCAGAGTCTATAGCCTCAATAGTCAGTCCAGATGACAGGAACACAGGTTCTTTTACCACTGCAAAGATGAGGGTATTGCCTGCTGTTGCCTACAATTAATTAGTAGGTAGAATCAAAAAATGACGTCTCAGGACTTTTCATGTCAGTCTCATTCAGACACGTTTCATTGGTTGGCAGATGACCCCCGCCGACTGTTATTCCATAGCTAGAAAGAGACCAAAGGTTACCCACTGCTAAAAATATCACTCTCCATGATTAGTAGCAATACCTAAAAGACGTGGTGAATTATCAAAAACATTACATGGGACTTAAGACTGAAAGGACTAAGTTTATTATTGCGGTCAAAAGTGAAGCTATCAACCAATATATCCACTAGAATAGAAGCAGATTTTTTTTACATTACATTTGTGCTGGGAAGCTGTGAGTCAAGTGGTCAGAAGGAGCCCCACAACGTCCCTTTCGGGGGGTAGAAAAGGGTGCTAGACTGACCCTACCTTTTTTAAAAAACAAGCAGCCAGCAATCAAAATTATCGGTGCACCATTATTCTACTACTCGCTTGCTACTCTATCTGTTGAACTTTTTCCCTCACACTCTCCCCCACATACCAGACTTATATTCAAGGATATAAGAAGAATAGTGAGGAAAAAATTCTAACACGTGAAAGATGCGTAAGCAAAAATCTTCTACTGACTGTCACGGCTTAAACAAGTCAGAGAAATTATTGGATGAAGCATTGATATACACAACATGAACCTTAAAAGCTTGGAGTGCCAATGTCCCACCTGAAGAGGCGACTGTTGGTTTCCTTAAAAGTTTCTTTCTAGGTATATCAAAGGTTTGTGGATTCCCGTCTCTAAAAATAAAATTCTTTTCCTCAGTAAATAAGAATTTAAGTTGGAGATACCCAACACAAGGTCCAAACATTTCTTTTCTATGGTGGAGTAATCTCGTTTCTACTGGCAGGAAGAGAAGTTTCTGGCTTAGGAAGCATACAGGAAGAGGGAGTATCATCATGGTACTGTAGTAACACCGCACCTAAGCCGGTATTGGAGGCATCAGGTCATTATAGACAAAACTGTATTATTAATATCTGGAATCATAAGTATAGGGTCTTTTCGAGAAGATATTTTTAATTTCATTAAACTTTTCTCGAGCTACGTCGGAAAGTTCAAGAGGTTCCTTCACAGACTTTTTAAGGAAGTTTGATAAGATGTTTGTAAGATCTGTAATGTTGGGGATAACCGTGCAAAAATATTTACAGAACCAAGAAAGCTACGCATGATCTTCTCCTTGGTTTTGGGGAATTAAAACTCTAATAAAGCTTTTGATTTTTACTTGGAAGAGGCTGCAAAAGAATTTATTTGAAAGAATAAGTCCGAGAAATCTAATTTTGTTATACCCAAGGAAGCATTTCTTCGGCTTGGCAGTGAGGCCATGTGAGCGTAACCTACGTAACAATGATGTTAAATGTTTGGGATAAGTTCGCCCCACATTGGATGTCATTACGTAAATGTTTATCAAAATAAAGTGAAACATTTGGCATATTACCGAAAGACCTTTCTCATCAGTCTCACGTAGGTAGCACAAGGCAGTTACCAAACCGAAGGGATAGTTCTATACTGGCATCAGTCCCTTGGTGTGTAGGAAAAGGCGGTGTACTGCTTAGAAGAAGGATCTAACATTACTTGATGATATGCCTGCGCAATATCAATTTCTGAAAAGAAAGAAGAGTCATAAAGATTATGTAGATCGCTTATCTAATTAAGGGCATAACTCAGCATCCCACCAGTTATAGCATTAAGATCCTCTGAAGTTAATAGGCAAGTCAATAATGAATTATCCTCCTTAACCATGACATACTGTGGAAAAAAAAAAAACCCAGTAGCAGATACTGAAAGGTTCCAATGATCTTTAGCTTCAAAAAATCGATCTACTTCTCGGTCAAATTGCAACCCTAAGGGGCACTGGAACTGGGTATAATTCCGTTTGATAGGATTGCCCGTGACTAGTCAATCTTATGGACTACGGTGGATTGACACCTGAATATCCGTAAAAACATCTGAGAATTTAACCCCACACAGGAAGTAGTTCCTGTTTCTTATGGTCATGCAAAGACTCATGATGTTTAATGTTTGTCCGAACCAGAGTGGTCAAGAAATCACCAAGTCATGTAGTTCTCTGTCATAGTCTACGTTAGAGGTTCAATTACGCACAGCCTCCTTACACTCCCAGTTGTCTTATCAAGTATGTGTGGAACAAACTTAAACCAACAGTCCTTCAAACAGTTAACGCGAATTTCTCGGTAATATTTCGTAAGAATGTTGATATGATAAAGCTTTGGGGTTTTCCCCTTGACCTTCTATGAAATAATCAACCTTCTCCCACAAATTTTCATACCTTATACGGACCTTTCCATGCACTAAAATTATTTGATTTTATTGGTAAAAGTACCACTCAGAACCTCATCCTTTGCTTTAAAACTTCTCTGACTTTTGGAATCAAAATAGTTTTGTACTGGTCCATTGATAAGCTTAAGTTTTTCGAAACTATGTCAGAGTCCTCCTCAGTTTTGATCGAAGGTCAAGGAGAAACTGATAAGAATACTGAACCTCAGCACTCTCAACCTCCTCATAGTCCATAAGTCATGAAGGATGGACTATTGGTCCTCTGGCCTGTCTACCACAAGACTAGTTAAAAAGTGAAAATCCCAAAGAGTCCTGGACTATTCTTCATGGCAAACACAGCACAGGGTAGGTAACGATGCCACTCCTAAGGTTTTAAGGGAGAAAAGTTTCCTATAAAATTGGCTTGAAGAACCGAATGCTGGCGTTTCAATCCTCCCATTACAGCTGGATATAGGGTGTGTGAAGAAGGCTTCACTCCCCCGAAGTTGGTATAGATGTTGCATTAAGTCGATGTGAATTGTGTCCCCCCACGGTCAGACCAAAACTTTCTCTAAGGGATGCCAACCTGGGAAAAGATGGACAAAAGGGCTTCGAGGCCACCTCTGTCGTAGTTATGGTCTTTAAGGGTACTGCTTCAGGGGAAACTCGAAACCATAATCAATCTAATGTTAATATATATTCTACGGTCCCCCAAATGAAAGTATGATAAAGGACCAACGATGTCAATGCTACCTCTTTCAAAACGTACCGTAAAAATTGTCATTTTGACCATAAGTACTCGCCGGGTACGTCGGGAGGATGACAGTTGGCAAAGTTTACACGATCTACAATAGGTAGAGATATCTGAGGACCATTTTGGGCCAAAAATAGGTTCCACTAATTTTATGAAGGTTTTCATTGCGAGAGATGTCCGGCCACCTGGCAGGTCAGAGCCATTTTAAGAACAGGCCTTCTGCATTGACTGGAAAACAACTAAGATGGAATAGTCTAAAACCTCCATCTGAATATAATTTGAATCTGATTTATACCGGATACCTCTTATATATTTCAAATTTATATGAAAAGTTTTTCCTTTGGATAACCTATTTTTGTCTAGCTGCAGTATGGCAATTTGAAGTGAAGGGCATTTACGTTGAAATTGGCAAATGAGTCCTTCGATATATCTAGAAGCTTAAAGTCAGGGAAAATCCAAGGATGGACTGTAGGAGAGCCTGGGCTTTGGTCTGAGCCCTAGTCAAACAATTAAGTACCGGAGCGATATCCTCACTTTCATCTACAAGTGAAACCGGTGTTCCTACTACCTCGCTTTTCGAGAGTAGTATCACTGGTTTTTAATCCCACTAATGATATTACGAGACATTGCCTCATCTGAACTGTCGAGGGGCTTCTCATTGATTTTACAGGAGGAGAGGAGCTGAAACAGCTATGCTCCATCTATTGGTGATGAAAGTCAACCTCAGAAGGAATGAATGGCACCTTTCACATTACCTATTATACGGAGCAAGAGTGGATGGGAGCTATACGGCTTCAGAACCAACCGTGAACCATTTAGACCTAATGTAACAATGGATGGTAGGAAAAAGTGTCTGTAATGGGCCCAAGCATCCTGAAAGAATAGCAGAGGAATGAGTTTTTCTTTAAGTTAGGGAATCAGTTTATCCAGAAATGACAATACATGTGCATTTCCTGTGTCTCGAAAATGGTAGACACATTAAGAGTCCATTAACAGTTTTCCTGAACAGAAGGGTGCTTGGGTCATTACAGTCTTTAAAACATCTCTTCCAACTTCTTGCCACTTTCTTAGGACAATTCGGGACGTTTATGTCCCTTAAACACAAACCCACCACATAAATTGACAAACAGGAATAAAAGAAGATCAGTTTTACTTTCCAATAGGGGCTTTGATTTCTTTAAGATCTCTGGTGAACTACCCTTGCCCTTGAGGGTCGATCTCTTTAGGTACTTTATATAGGAATTGTGAGCTCAGCATATTTAAAAGCGTCAGCAAGCCTCAGCAACTTCCTCAGCTTTTAATCAGTACGTTCCTCTAAGAATTTCGTAATCTGGTGAGAAGAGCTGTCGGAACTGGTCCACCAACCATGAAGTCTCTAGAACTCATGAGACTGTGATCAATACCTGAGTCTCTCTATTCCAAAAGTCGAACGAACGAGTATTACCTGTAAAAAGCTGCTGAAAGTTTTGCCAGGTCATGTAAGGTGGCATAACCTGAAATCTTTTCTAATAAGAATTTGAAGTTTTTTGGTATCTTTAAGGATTGCATTCTTAAGTAGGTTATAATTACAGTGTTATCCATGGGACAAAAGATTTGCATAGATTATTCAAGTGTTACCGGAAATTAACATCCCAACTGGTAGCCCCAGTGGTCAACAGCCATTCACAGAGGGTAGCAGTATTTTCAACCTGATAATGTACGAAGTAATGTCTTCAAACCCCTGAAGGGAGGTAAATTAGGTGTTGGCATATGTGAGTAGCTGCAAGAGTTCAATTACTCCTTCCTCTTAATTATTCCTAATTCAAGGTGAGATTTCCTACCTCACGATTCTTTTTTCTCTTTCTCTTAATTCATGTTTCTCTAGCTCTTTTCCTCTCACATTCTCTGCTCTTTCCTCTCCCCTACAAGTTCTCTTAACCTAACTTGTTCCTCACGTACTTTAGCTCTCTCTTCCACGATCAAGTCTACCAACGCTCCTTTATCTCCTCTCTTTCCTCCTCGTTTCCTGGTCTTTCTTGATTTTACTTTTAAATTTCGATCTCTCTCCTTTTTCTCTTCTCTCCTAATTTCTCTCTCTCTCTTTCTTTTTCTCCTCTCCTCTTCTCGTTCTCTCTCTTTTTCCCTTTCCCTCTCCTTTCTCTTTCTGGTCTTTCCTGGTTTCTCTCTTTCATTCTCTCTCCATCCTATTTTCTCCTCTCTCTCAAAGTTCCTCTTTCCCCTTCCTCCTTTCTTTCTGTTTCCTGGACCTTGGAGCTAATGAAAGCCCTAATTTTTTCTCTTGTTTCCTAACTTACTCTGCCTGTGTTCATCCAAAACCTGGTATTTCCCTCCATACTTGTCAAGAATAACTTAAACTACCAGGGAAAAAATGAAAACGGACATTTCAAAGAAAAACTGAGGGTTCTATGGCCCGGCTCCGACCAAACAGTAAGTAAATGGGGGTCCCTTGACCATCCAATCTTCTCACCAAAAAATCAGAGTGTCCTACAAACAGTTTTTCCCTTGATATATAAAAATTAGAACACAATGAAACAAGTTGTCAACTGAAAAATCTCTCGGATCCCTTGAGTCTATACACTCCATATCGTTCAAGCACAAGAATAAAGGTGACAGAATTAACTAGTATATCCTGCCTTGACATGACTTTACTTCAATAAATTGAAGACTAACATCACCGAAATTTTTATATACCTGTACTGTAGTCCTACCACAGAGAATAATATTACTCAGGCTGGTGGTAACGTCCCTGTGGAACGCGGCGTTGAAGTTCCAATGATAGATTCGGAGAATGGAGTTTAATCTTGATTCAGTCAAGATGATCTTGCAAGGGTCGCCACTTGTAAAGACTGAATTTGTTACAGGACTGAGTAAGTCCTTTACAAGTGGCGACCTTGGCCAGATCAACTTGACTGAATCAAGATTAAACTCCATCTCGAATCTACCATTGGACTTTCAACGCCGCATACCCACAGACGGTTACACCAGCCATTAGTAATTTACATAAGAAAATACATAAAAAAACTCATCTCATATAAGAAGCATACAACTTTTTTCAAAAATTAGTTGACTATGTAGTTTAATGAAATGGGTTGATTGTGACCAATGAATAGCCTTATTATTTTTCAATGTTTGTATTAATGATTAGGTTAGAGATTTAAAACCGAATATTTTGTGATAAGGATTGGGCGTGATTAGAATAACGATAATATAATAATGATTACATTAAACAATAATAGAAACAGTGATGTCTTTGATATTACTTAAAATTTGAAATGATAGCGGAAATTAGTAATAATGTTGACTAATATATATCTCAATGACAAAAAGGAAACGAAAATTATGAAAGAGTGAGACGAAAGTCAGCGAGTGAGTGTGACAGCAACACTGACGTTTCAGTAATAACATGACAGTAGCACCACTAGAGAATATGGTGGTCATTATGCAGGAAAAGAGGAAGAATTTCCTTAATCAAATTTCAAATGACAGTGATATATCACGAGAAAGCAAAATTTAAGATCCCACGGATGATTCCTGGACATCATGAACCTGGGGAAGGCAGGGGGGGGGGGGCGGACCTTAAAGACTAACCACTGCTCCAAGTGGCAAGGTCTGTAACTCAGAATAACTCTAGGCTGACAGTGTCGCAAATAATAGTTTTATTATAATAATTTATTATAATTCATGATATGGATTCAAATGGGTGGTGTTATTTTCCCACTCCAGCCCCTTGACAGTAGCCACAGTGGTGTTATTTCCCACTCCAGCCTCCCTTGAACAGTAATCCACCACAGTGGTGTTATCCACTCCAGGCCTCCCTGACATAGTAGCCACAGTGGTGTTGTTTTCCCACTCCAGCCAGGACTTCCCTGACGAGTAAGCCACGTGGTGTTTATTCCCACTCCAGCCTCCCTCCTGACAGTAGCCACAGTGGCGTTATTCCCACTCCAGCCCTCCCTGACAGTAAGCCACAGTGGCGTTTATTCTTATTTTTCCCCCACACCAGGCCCTCCCTGACAGTAGCCACGGTTGGTGTTATTATTCCCACTCCAGCCCCCTGACAGTAGCCACGGTGGTGTTATTCCCCTCAATTAACACAGAAGACCAGTACAGTAAACAAGAAATAACCCAACAGAGTAACAAAGAAGAACAGTAAAGTAACACAGAGGAGAACATCAGTAACAATAACACAGAGAGGACTGTACAGAACACGAGAAGAACAGTACAGTAACACAGAATTACATCTCTTATATTTTTACTGTTCTTCTGTGTTGGTGTTCTGTTTTATATGTTATTATTCTATTATTATTTAATACTGTTTTTATATTTATTTTATGTTTTGTGTTACTATGTTGTTTTACGTCTCAGTTTAACTGTTTTAATGTGTTACTAATAATGTTTTAATTTGTCACTAATAACTGTTTAATGTTTCACTTTAATACCCGTTTTATATATCACTGTACCATTTTATGTGTCACTATAACTGTTTTATGTGTTTTCTTTATCGTATCGTGTTTTTAACTGTACTGTTTTATGTACCTGTGCTATTCTTACATGTTACTGTACTTGTCTTTTATGTTAGTGTACTTACTGTAAGTCCAGTGTAGTGTTCTTACTTGGTTGTAAATGGTTCAATGATGCGACCACTGTTGTAAAGGATCACTTTTATCCTGAACTGTACTCAGTGTTTTTTCTAATGTTCTGTTCTTTCTGGTTTTGGCTGGTAAACCAAATTTGTGTGTGTTTTTTACTCGTTCTTGAATGTGTACATTCTTGCTGTAGTCACTGACGTAGCTTAAAGTTCTACTCTGCTATTTACCACCAAACACTCAAAACTTTCCCACTGCGTCTTACACAACAGTATCTGTCTCCCCACACTGATATTCATGTCTCTTGCATCACTCAACATTCTCATCACATTCACTTAGCATCTCCTAGAATCTCTTTCTTATCTGTACTTTTCTCAAATTTAAAATATTTATCCAAATAAATCTGTCCACAATACACACCAAAAATCAGTAACTGTCTGGTAATAAAGTTGACCATCATGATAGTCTCGATCTGACCACCAAAAAAGATTTCGACAACCATTCCTGCAACTTGGCTCTTTTGTCTCATTTTCATTGTCTCCAGTACTGCTGCTTTTTCAGTGATTTCTTGCTCTAATGTGCATTTGAAACCCTGGTAGCATAAGTCTTTCTGTGCATAAAGTATTTCTCTTTTTTTTACTATTGTTAAATATTCTTCGTAAGTATATTTTACAATTCTAACACTGTGTACGACTTTGATCTGTTTCACTAGCACAGGCTGGTACCAAAGTAAGAATTGTACAGATATGAGTCTAATTATTTTAGTTATTCTTGTCTGTTTGCAAGCGAGACGTAAATTCTGTACAATGCTTCAGTAGCTACAACAGTCTTCATGTTTCCTCTAAGGAAGGCTCAAGGCACTATGGTTCAGAAACTATGGTAGTTTTATAGGTTTCCTTCCAGGAGGACCGACGCCACTAAGGTTCAGTAGTTACGATGGCTTAAAAGGTATTCTTCCTACAGTGATAGTCATTATGTTACATTTTCAATAAATAAGAGTTGCTTCCCAGTTGGGTTAGTCACTTTGGTTACAATATCTTCAACAGATTCAAAAGCATAATTATGTAGCTTTTCAATAAATACATATTGCAGTGTTCAAAACGTCTTCACAGTGATATAAATCTTTAATGACAGAAAAATCATTGACCATTATAAACACAACAAAAACTGAACATTAAAATGGTATAAAATACTGACAGGTTGTTAGGTAAGACACATATGCAACAGTTAGGTATCTTTATTTCGAAACGTTTCGCCTACACAGTAGGCTTCTTCAGTCGAGTACAGAAAAGTTGATAGAAGCAGAAGAGACTTGAAGACGATGTAATCAGTCCATCACCCTTAAAGTTTTGAGGTGGTCAGTCCCTCACTGTTGCATATGTGTCTTACCTAACAACCTGTCGGTATTTTATACCATTTTCATGTTCAATCTGTCAGACACTGCAACACAAGGGTATCTTGGTACAGACCTGCAATCAACTTCGACTACCTCCACTAGTGAGAACGGCTGGATTTGAGAGGGACCTGACCTCCCAACATCTGCGTTCTTACTTCTACTAGTGACCTACGTCTCACCTCCTGGCGCTATATAAGGCTCCTTCCTGTCACTTCAACTCCATATTGTTTCAGACTATGGAACAATGCTCTTCTCCAGACTGAGGGACTGACCACCTCAAAACTTTAAGGGTGATGGACTGATTACATCGTCTTCAAGTCTCTTCTGCTTCTATCAACTTTTCTGTACTCGACTGAAGAAGCCTACTGTGTAGGCGAAACGTTTCGAAATAAAGATACCTAACTGTTGCATATGTGTCTTACCTAACACAACAAAAACTCTCCAAAAATTTTCCCAATACGAGGGACCTGATTTAATGACAGAAATAATTTTAGCAGACCATCTTACAGCCTAGCTGACACGTCTCCTGGCTGACACGTCTCCTGGCTGACACGTCTCCTGGCTGACACGTCTCCTGGCTGACACGTCGCCTGGGCGACACGTCTCCTGGCCGACATGTCTCCTGGCTGACACGTCTCCTTGTTAATATCTCAGATAAACTTCTATTAATGAATATCATCTAATGTATAAAGTAGTTTAGATAGCAAATCCGTGACCTTTTATATTGATTTACAATGAAACATCGAAAATCGTACCAACCTTAATAGTTAAGTTGCAAAAGAATCAGTGAAAAAATAAATGCAGAAAATATGACTTACGTCATATATGTGAGACCTGCTTGTGTCTGCTTACATAGCAGTGCTTGTTGCAGACAAACACCTGAGACCTGCTTGTGTCTGCTTACATAGCAGTGCTTGTTGCAGACAAACACCTGAGACCTGCTTGTGTCCCCTGCTTACTAGCAGTGCTTGTTGCGACAAACACCTGAACCTGCTTGTGTCTGCTTGAGCAGGTGAGCAGTGCTTGTTGCAGACAAACACCTGAGACCTGCTTGTGTCTGCTTACATAGCAGTGCTTGTTGCAGACAAACACCTGAGACCTGCTTGTGTCTGCTTACATAGCAGTGCTTGTTGTAGACAAACTACCCTGAGACCTGCTTGAGTCCTGCTTACAGTAGCAGTGGCTAGTTGCAGACAAACACCTGAGACCTTGCTTTGTGTCTGCTTACATAGCAGTGCTTGTTGCAGACAAACACCTGAGACCTGCTTGTGTCTGCTTACATAGCAGTGCTTGTTGCAGACAAACACCTGAGACCTGCTTGTGTCTGCTTACATACAGTGCTTGATTGCAGACAAACACCATGAGACCTGCTTGTGTCTGCTTACATAGCAGTGCTTGTGTTGCTAGACAAACAACCTAGAGACCTGCTTGTGTCTGCTTACATAGCAAGTGCTTGTTCAGACAAACCCCTGAACCTGCTTGTGTCTGCCTACATAGCAAGTGCTTGTTTGCAACAAACACCTGAGACCTGCTTGTGTCTTGCTTACATAGCATGCTTGTTGGCAGACAAAACACCGAGACCTGCTTGTGTCTGCTTACATAGCAGTGCTTGTTGCAGACAAACACCTGAGACCTGCTTGTGTCTGCTTACATAGCAGTGCTTGTTGCAGACAAACACCTGAGACCTGCTGTGTCTGCTATACATAGCAGTGCTGTTGCAGACAAAAACAACCTGAGACCTGCTTGTGTCTGCTTACATAGCAGATGCTTGTTGCAGACAAACACCTTAGACCTGCTTGTGTCTGCTTACATAGCAGTGCTTGTTGCAGACAAACCACCTGAGAACCTGCTGTTCGCTTTACATAGCAGTGCCCCCCCTTGTTGCAGCCAAACACCTGAGACCTGCTTGTGTCGCTTACAATAGCAGTGCTTTGTGCAGACAAACACTTGAGACCTGCTTGTGTCTGCTTACATAGCAATGCTTGTTGCAGACAAACACCTGAGACCTGCTTGTGTCTGCTTACATAGCAGTGCTTGTTGCAGACAAACACCTGAGACCTGCTTGTGTCTGCTTACATAGCAGTGCTTGTTGCAGACAAACACCTGAGACCTGCTTGTCTCTGCTTACATAGCAGTGCTTGTTGCAGACAAACACCTGAGACCTGCTTGTGTCTGCTTACATAGCAGTGCTTGTTGCAGACAAACACCTGAGACCTGCTGTGTCTGCTTACATAGTCAGTGCTTGTTGCAGACAAACACCTGAGAAACCTGCTTGTGTCTCTGCTTCCTAGCAGTTGCTTGTTTGCAGACAAACACTGAGACCTGGCTTGTGTCGCTTACATAATAGCAGTGCTTGTTGCAGACAAACACCTGAGACCTTCCTGCTTGTGTCTGCTTACATAGCAGTTGCTTGTTGCAGAACAAACACCTGAGACCTGATTTGTGTCTTGTTCGCTTACATAGCATGGCCTTGTTGCGATACAAACCACCTGGAGACCTGCTTGTGTCTGCTTACATTAGCAGTGCTTGTTGGCAGACAAACACCTGAAGACCTGCTTGTGTCTGCTTTACATAGCAGTGCTTGTTTGCAGACAAGACACCTGAGACCGTGCTTTGTCATGCTTGCAAGCAGTGCTTGTTGCAGACAAACACCTTATACCTGCTTGTGTCTGCTTACATAGCAGTGCCTTGTTGCAGACAAACCCTGAGACCTGCTTGTGTCTGCTTACATAGCAGTGCTTGTCTGTCAGACAAACACCTGAACCTTGCTTGTGTCTCTTACATAGCAGTGCTTGTTGCAGACAAACACTGAGACCCTGCTTGTGTCTGCTTACATAGAGTGCTTGTTTGCAACAAACACCAGAGACCTCTGCTTGTGTCTGCTTACATAGCAGTGCTTGTTTTCAGACAAACACCTGAGGACCTGCTTGTGTACTGCTTACATACGCAGTGCATGTTGCAGACAAACACCCGAGACCTGCTTGTGTCTCTTACCATAGCATGCTTGTTAGCAGACAAAAAACACCTGAGAACCTGCTTTGTGTCTGCTTACATAGCAGTGCTTATTGCAGACAAACACCTGAGACCTGGCTTGGTCTGCTTACATAGCAGTGCTTGTTTGCAGACAAACACCTGAGACCTCTGTGTCTGCTTACATAGTTACATTGCATATGTTGCAGACAAACACCTGAAGACCTGCTTGTGTCTGCTTATATAGGCAGTGCTTGTTGCCAGACAAACACCTGAGACCTGCTTGTTGTCCCTGCTTACATAGCAGGGCTTGTTGCAGACAAGACACCTGAGACCTGCTTGTGTCTGCTTACATAGCAGTGCTTGTGCAGACAAACACCTTAGACCCCCCTCTTGTCTCTGCTTTACATAGCAGTGCTTGTTGCAAGACAAAAACACCTGAGACCCTGCTTGTGTCTGCTTACATAGCAGTGCTGTTGGCAGACAAACAACCTGAGACCTGCTTGTGTCTGCTTACAAAGCAGTGCTTGTTGCAGACAAACACCTGAGACCTGCTTGTGTCTGCTTACATAGCAGTGCTTGTTGCAGACAAATCAACTGAGACCTGCTTGGTCCTGCTTACATAGCAATGCTTTTGTTGCAGACAAACACACCGTGATGACCCTGCTTGTGTCGCTTACATAGCAGTGCTTGTTGCAAGACAAACACCTGAGACCGCTTGTGTCGGCTTACATAGCAGTCTTGTTGCGACAAACACCTGAGACCTGCTTGTGTCTGCTTACATAGCAGTGCTTGTTGCAGACAAACACCTGAGACCTGCTTGTGTCTGCTTACATAGCAGTGCTTGTTGCAGACAAACACCTGAGACCTGCTTGTGTCTGCTTACATAGCAGTGCTTGTTGCAGACAAACACCTGAGACCTGCTTGTGTCTGCTTACATAGCAGTGCTTGTTGCAGACAAACACCTGAGACCTGCTTGTGTCTGCTTACATAGCAGTGCTTGTTGCAGACAAACACCTGAGACCTGCTTGTGTCTGCTTACATAGCAGTGCTTGTTGCAGACAAACACCTGAGACCCTGCTTGTTCTGCTTACATAGCAGTGCTTGTTGCAACAAACAACCTGAGAACCTGCTTGTGTCTGCTTATTTCCTAGCAGTGCTTGTTGCGACAAACACCTGAGACCTGCTTGTGTCTGCTTCTTACATACAGTCTTGTTTGCAACAAACACCTGAGACCTGCTTTGGTCTGCTTACATAGCAGTGCTTGTTGCAGACAAACACCTGAGACCTGCTTTGTGTTCTGCTTACATAGCAGTGCTTTGTTGCAGACAAACAACCTGAGACCCTGCTTGTGTCTGCTTACATAGCAGTGCTTGTTGGCAGACAAACACCTGAGACCTGCTGTGTCTCTTAACCAAATAAAAAGCAAAGTTTGGCTTGTTGCAGACAAACCACCTGAGACCTGCTTGGTTGGTCTGCTTACATAGCAGTGCTTGTTTGAAGACAAACACCTGAGACCCTGCTTGTGTCGCTTACATAAGCAGTGCTTGTTGCCGACATTACACCTGAAACCGCTTGTGTCCTGTTACATAGCAGTGGCTTGTTGCAGACAAACACCTGAGACCTGCTTGTGTCTGCTTACATAGCCAGTGCTTTGTTGCAGACAACACCTGAGTTCCTCTGCTTGTGTCTGCTTACATAGCAGTGCTTGTTGCAGACAAACACCTGAGACCTGCTTGTGTCTGCTTACATAGCAGTGCTTGTTGCAGACAAACACCTGAGACCTGCTTGTGTCTGCTTACATAGCAGTGCTTGTTGCAACAAACACCTGAAGACCTGCTTGTGTCTGCTTACATAGCAGTGAGCTGTTGCAGACCAAACAACCTGAACCCTGCTTGTGTCTGCTTACATAGCAGTGCTTTGTTCAGACAAAAAACCTGAGATCCTGCTTGTGTCTGCTTACATAGGCAGTGCTTTGTTGCAGACCAAACACCTGAGACCTGCTTGTGTCTGCTTACTAGCATGCTTGTTGGCAGACAAACACCTGAGACCCTTCTTGTGTCTGCTTACATAGCAAGGCTGTGCAACAAACAACCTGAGACCTGCTTAGTGTCTGCTTACATAGCAGTGCATGTGTGGCAGACAAACCAAACCTGAGACCTGCTTGTGTCCTGCATACATATCAGTGCTTGTTGCAGACAAACACCTGAGACCTGCTTGTGTTGTCTGCTTACATAGCAGTGCTTGTTGCAGACAAACACCTGAGACCTGCTTGTGTCTGCTTACATAGCAGTGCTTGTTGCAGACAAACACCTGAGACCTGCTTGTGTCTGCTTACATAGCAGTGCTTGTTGCAGACAAACACCTGAGACCTGCTTGTCTCTGCTTACATAGCAGTGCTTGTTTGGCAGACAAACACCTGAGACCCTGCTTTGTCCTCTCTGCTTACATAGCAGTGCTGTTGCAGACAAAACACCTGAGACCTGCTGTGTCTGCTTACGCATAGCATGCTTGTTGCAGACAAACACCTGAGACCTGCTTGTGTCTGCTTACATAGCAGTGCTTGTTGTAGACAAACACCTGAGACCTGCTTGTGTCTGCTTACATAGCAGTGCTTGTTGCAGACAAAACACCTGAGGACCTATGCTTGTGTCTGGCTTACATAGCAGTGCTTGTTGCAGACAAACACCTGAGACCTGCTTGTGTCTGCTTACATAGCAGTGCTTGTTGCAGACAAACACCTGAGACCTGCTTGTGTCTGCTTACATAGCAGTGCTTGTTGCAGACAAACACCTGAGACCTGCTTGTGTCTGCTTACATAGCAGTGCTTGTTGCAGACAAACACCTGAGACCTGCTTGTCTCTGTTTAAAAAAGTGTGCTTGTTGTCAACAAACACCTGAAAGTTACTTTCAAAAATAATCACTTCTGTTCACTAGTTTATGGAATTGGTAAAACAAATAGAGTAATATGAATCTGAATAATAACGATATTTTGCACAAATATGTTTACGGTTTACATGGAAATTAATGATCACATAATCACTTAAAACTCGCTGAAAAGAAAAACTAATAGAGAAACAAAGGCACAGAAACAGAACATACACAGGAAAAAAAACAAGGAAAGAACAATTAAGGGAATATGCACTGAAGAAGGAATCAAACACAAAAAAACACACTGGAGAAGGCAGGAAAAATAAGCACCTCGGACGCAAATGGAGAAGGAAACTGAAAGAGAAGCTACGTTATGGAAAGAATACACACCAGAAAATGGCAACAAAGAAGGAACAAGCAAAGACGCACAGAGCTTACATTCTTGAGGAAGAACATAGCCAGAAAGAAAACAAATAACGAGAGAAGACAAGGAATCTCTAGCAAGGAAAATAAGAACCAGGCTCACTTTTAATACTGGAAAGCCTTCAAACACAATCAACTTGCGTCAATTATTTCACATCAATATAAGAAAGAAAAAGAACTGTTTTAGTCTATCATCCTAAGATTTCAGGATTTGCTGACCATTGCGTTATACAAGAAGTTTCCAGTATAACCAACAGGTCAGAAAAGCTGAGCATCCTGACACCTACATCCAAGAAGGTGCCGTGACTAAAACAAAAAACTATTATAAACAACTCCACGACATCCCAAAGAAAACAACGTTTTCCAGAAGGATCATTCAGGAAAATGTGAATATTCCAGCTATCATAATCTCGTGTCCGAATAAATTAGACAATTTTTTCTCGAAAAAAACTCATACAACAAATGTAAACAGTCCGTCGTCAAACAGTGACCTTCTTTACAGAGGGAAAGACCTTGGGCGTCAGTTCCACCCTGGGATACCTGGATGTAATACTTACTCAGCCCTGTAACAACTTCACTACATTATTACAAAGCTGGCTCCTCCTCAGGAAAATTCAATAGGATGAATGAGAAATATAAAAATTCACAAAAATAAACCCTTATTATTTATTAATCAAAAATAAAACTTGAAAACATGAATGTTCATCCTACTTTAAAAGCAAATGAAAAAATGAAATGGAAAAATGACATTAGAATTCAACGCTAAATATTTACAGTAATGCTGGGGTGTCTGGTTGAGGTTGACAAACCGCCTGTAGAATTGTACCGTTGTTGGATGATGTGGGGGGGGGTCCACAGGGTTTGAGTGACAACCCAACGACTAGTTCTCTATCACCAGAGTCTATAGCCTCAATAGTCAGTCCAGATGACAGGAACACAGGTTCTTTTACCACTGCAAAGATGAGGGTATTGCCTGCTGTTGCCTACAATTAATTAGTAGGTAGAATCAAAAAATGACGTCTCAGGACTTTTCATGTCAGTCTCATTCAGACACGTTTCATTGGTTGGCAGATGACCCCCGCCGACTGTTATTCCATAGCTAGAAAGAGACCAAAGGTTACCCACTGCTAAAAATATCACTCTCCATGATTAGTAGCAATACCTAAAAGACGTGGTGAATTATCAAAAACATTACATGGGACTTAAGACTGAAAGGACTAAGTTTATTATTGCGGTCAAAAGTGAAGCTATCAACCAATATATCCACTAGAATAGAAGCAGATTTTTTTTACATTACATTTGTGCTGGGAAGCTGTGAGTCAAGTGGTCAGAAGGAGCCCCACAACGTCCCTTTCGGGGGGTAGAAAAGGGTGCTAGACTGACCCTACCTTTTTTAAAAAACAAGCAGCCAGCAATCAAAATTATCGGTGCACCATTATTCTACTACTCGCTTGCTACTCTATCTGTTGAACTTTTTCCCTCACACTCTCCCCCACATACCAGACTTATATTCAAGGATATAAGAAGAATAGTGAGGAAAAAATTCTAACACGTGAAAGATGCGTAAGCAAAAATCTTCTACTGACTGTCACGGCTTAAACAAGTCAGAGAAATTATTGGATGAAGCATTGATATACACAACATGAACCTTAAAAGCTTGGAGTGCCAATGTCCCACCTGAAGAGGCGACTGTTGGTTTCCTTAAAAGTTTCTTTCTAGGTATATCAAAGGTTTGTGGATTCCCGTCTCTAAAAATAAAATTCTTTTCCTCAGTAAATAAGAATTTAAGTTGGAGATACCCAACACAAGGTCCAAACATTTCTTTTCTATGGTGGAGTAATCTCGTTTCTACTGGCAGGAAGAGAAGTTTCTGGCTTAGGAAGCATACAGGAAGAGGGAGTATCATCATGGTACTGTAGTAACACCGCACCTAAGCCGGTATTGGAGGCATCAGGTCATTATAGACAAAACTGTATTATTAATATCTGGAATCATAAGTATAGGGTCTTTTCGAGAAGATATTTTTAATTTCATTAAACTTTTCTCGAGCTACGTCGGAAAGTTCAAGAGGTTCCTTCACAGACTTTTTAAGGAAGTTTGATAAGATGTTTGTAAGAATCTGTAATGTTGGGGATAACCGTGCAAAAATATTTACAGAACCAAGAAAGCTACGCATGATCTTCTCCTTGGTTTTGGGGAATTAAAACTCTAATAAAGCTTTTGATTTTTACTTGGAAGAGGCTGCAAAAGAATTTATTTGAAAGAATAATTCCGAGAAATCTAATTTTGTTATACCCAAGGAAGCATTTCTTCGGCTTGGCAGTGAGGCCATGTGAGCGTAACCTACGTAACAATGATGTTAAATGTTTGGGATAAGTTCGCCCCACATTGGATGTCATTACGTAAATGTTTATCAAAATAAAGTGAAACATTTGGCATATTACCGAAAGACCTTTCTCATCAGTCTCACGTAGGTAGCACAAGGCAGTTACCAAACCGAAGGGATAGTTCTATACTGGCATCAGTCCCTTGGTGTGTAGGAAAAGGCGGTGTACTGCTTAGAAGAAGGATCTAACATTACTTGATGATATGCCTGGCGCAATATCAATTTCTGAAAAGAAAGAAGAGTCATAAAGATTATGTAGATCGCTTATCTAATTAAGGGCATAACTCAGCATCCCACCAGTTATAGCATTAAGATCCTCTGAAGTTAATAGGCAAGTCAATAATGAATTATCCTCCTTAACCATGACATACTGTGGAAAAAAAAAAAACCCAGTAGCAGATACTGAAAGGTTCCAATGATCTTTAGCTTCAAAAAATCGATCTACTTCTCGGTCAAATTGCAACCCTAAGGGGCACTGGAACTGGGTATAATTCCGTTTGATAGGATTGCCCGTGACTAGTCAATCTTATGGACTACGGTGGATTGACACCTGAATATCCGTAAAAACATCTGAGAATTTAACCCCACACAGGAAGTAGTTCCTGTTTCTTATGGTCATGCAAAGACTCATGATGTTTAATGTTTGTCCGAACCAGAGTGGTCAAGAAATCACCAAGTCATGTAGTTCTCTGTCATAGTCTACGTTAGAGGTTCAATTACGCACAGCCTCCTTACACTCCCAGTTGTCTTATCAAGTATGTGTGGAACAAACTTAAACCAACAGTCCTTCAAACAGTTAACGCGAATTTCTCGGTAATATTTCGTAAGAATGTTGATATGATAAAGCTTTGGGGTTTTCCCCTTGACCTTCTATGAAATAATCAACCTTCTCCCACAAATTTTCATACCTTATACGGACCTTTCCATGCACTAAAATTATTTGATTTTATTGGTAAAAGTACCACTCAGAACCTCATCCTTTGCTTTAAAACTTCTCTGACTTTTGGAATCAAAATAGTTTTGTACTGGTCCATTGATAAGCTTAAGTTTTTCGAAACTATGTCAGAGTCCTCCTCAGTTTTGATCGAAGGTCAAGGAGAAACTGATAAGAATACTGAACCTCAGCACTCTCAACCTCCTCATAGTCCATAAGTCATGAAGGATGGACTATTGGTCCTCTGGCCTGTCTACCACAAGACTAGTTAAAAAGTGAAAATCCCAAAGAGTCCTGGACTATTCTTCATGGCAAACACAGCACAGGGTAGGTAACGATGCCACTCCTAAGGTTTTAAGGGAGAAAAGTTTCCTATAAAATTGGCTTGAAGAACCGAATGCTGGCGTTTCAATCCTCCCATTACAGCTGGATATAGGGTGTGTGAAGAAGGCTTCACTCCCCCGAAGTTGGTATAGATGTTGCATTAAGTCGATGTGAATTGTGTCCCCCCACGGTCAGACCAAAACTTTCTCTAAGGGATGCCAACCTGGGAAAAGATGGACAAAAGGGCTTCGAGGCCACCTCTGTCGTAGTTATGGTCTTTAAGGGTACTGCTTCAGGGGAAACTCGAAACCATAATCAATCTAATGTTAATATATATTCTACGGTCCCCCAAATGAAAGTATGATAAAGGACCAACGATGTCAATGCTACCTCTTTCAAAACGTACCGTAAAAATTGTCATTTTGACCATAAGTACTCGCCGGGTACGTCGGGAGGATGACAGTTGGCAAAGTTTACACGATCTACAATAGGTAGAGATATCTGAGGACCATTTTGGGCCAAAAATAGGTTCCACTAATTTTATGAAGGTTTTCATTGCGAGAGATGTCCGGCCACCTGGCAGGTCAGAGCCATTTTAAGAACAGGCCTTCTGCATTGACTGGAAAACAACTAAGATGGAATAGTCTAAAACCTCCATCTGAATATAATTTGAATCTGATTTATACCGGATACCTCTTATATATTTCAAATTTATATGAAAAGTTTTTCCTTTGGATAACCTATTTTTGTCTAGCTGCAGTATGGCAATTTGAAGTGAAGGGCATTTACGTTGAAATTGGCAAATGAGTCCTTCGATATATCTAGAAGCTTAAAGTCAGGGAAAATCCAAGGATGGACTGTAGGAGAGCCTGGGCTTTGGTCTGAGCCCTAGTCAAACAATTAAGTACCGGAGCGATATCCTCACTTTCATCTACAAGTGAAACCGGTGTTCCTACTACCTCGCTTTTCGAGAGTAGTATCACTGGTTTTTAATCCCACTAATGATATTACGAGACATTGCCTCATCTGAACTGTCGAGGGGCTTCTCATTGATTTTACAGGAGGAGAGGAGCTGAAACAGCTATGCTCCATCTATTGGTGATGAAAGTCAACCTCAGAAGGAATGAATGGCACCTTTCACATTACCTATTATACGGAGCAAGAGTGGATGGGAGCTATACGGCTTCAGAACCAACCGTGAACCATTTAGACCTAATGTAACAATGGATGGTAGGAAAAAGTGTCTGTAATGGGCCCAAGCATCCTGAAAGAATAGCAGAGGAATGAGTTTTTCTTTAAGTTAGGGAATCAGTTTATCCAGAAATGACAATACATGTGCATTTCCTGTGTCTCGAAAATGGTAGACACATTAAGAGTCCATTAACAGTTTTCCTGAACAGAAGGGTGCTTGGGTCATTACAGTCTTTAAAACATCTCTTCCAACTTCTTGCCACTTTCTTAGGACAATTCGGGACGTTTATGTCCCTTAAACACAAACCCACCACATAAATTGACAAACAGGAATAAAAGAAGATCAGTTTTACTTTCCAATAGGGGCTTTGATTTCTTTAAGATCTCTGGTGAACTACCCTTGCCCTTGAGGGTCGATCTCTTTAGGTACTTTATATAGGAATTGTGAGCTCAGCATATTTAAAAGCGTCAGCAAGCCTCAGCAACTTCCTCAGCTTTTAATCAGTACGTTCCTCTAAGAATTTCGTAATCTGGTGAGAAGAGCTGTCGGAACTGGTCCACCAACCATGAAGTCTCTAGAACTCATGAGACTGTGATCAATACCTGAGTCTCTCTATTCCAAAAGTCGAACGAACGAGTATTACCTGTAAAAAGCTGCTGAAAGTTTTGCCAGGTCATGTAAGGTGGCATAACCTGAAATCTTTTCTAATAAGAATTTGAAGTTTTTTGGTATCTTTAAGGATTGCATTCTTAAGTAGGTTATAATTACAGTGTTATCCATGGGACAAAAGATTTGCATAGATTATTCAAGTGTTACCGGAAATTAACATCCCAACTGGTAGCCCCAGTGGTCAACAGCCATTCACAGAGGGTAGCAGTATTTTCAACCTGATAATGTACGAAGTAATGTCTTCAAACCCCTGAAGGGAGGTAAATTAGGTGTTGGCATATGTGAGTAGCTGCAAGAGTTCAATTACTCCTTCCTCTTAATTATTCCTAATTCAAGGTGAGATTTCCTACCTCACGATTCTTTTTTCTCTTTCTCTTAATTCATGTTTCTCTAGCTCTTTTCCTCTCACATTCTCTGCTCTTTCCTCTCCCCTACAAGTTCTCTTAACCTAACTTGTTCCTCACGTACTTTAGCTCTCTCTTCCACGATCAAGTCTACCAACGCTCCTTTATCTCCTCTCTTTCCTCCTCGTTTCCTGGTCTTTCTTGATTTTACTTTTAAATTTCGATCTCTCTCCTTTTTCTCTTCTCTCCTAATTTCTCTCTCTCTCTTTCTTTTTCTCCTCTCCTCTTCTCGTTCTCTCTCTTTTTCCCTTTCCCTCTCCTTTCTCTTTCTGGTCTTTCCTGGTTTCTCTCTTTCATTCTCTCTCCATCCTATTTTCTCCTCTCTCTCAAAGTTCCTCTTTCCCCTTCCTCCTTTCTTTCTGTTTCCTGGACCTTGGAGCTAATGAAAGCCCTAATTTTTTCTCTTGTTTCCTAACTTACTCTGCCTGTGTTCATCCAAAACCTGGTATTTCCCTCCATACTTGTCAAGAATAACTTAAACTACCAGGGAAAAAATGAAAACGGACATTTCAAAGAAAAACTGAGGGTTCTATGGCCCGGCTCCGACCAAACAGTAAGTAAATGGGGGTCCCTTGACCATCCAATCTTCTCACCAAAAAATCAGAGTGTCCTACAAACAGTTTTTCCCTTGATATATAAAAATTAGAACACAATGAAACAAGTTGTCAACTGAAAAATCTCTCGGATCCCTTGAGTCTATACACTCCATATCGTTCAAGCACAAGAATAAAGGTGACAGAATTAACTAGTATATCCTGCCTTGACATGACTTTACTTCAATAAATTGAAGACTAACATCACCGAAATTTTTATATACCTGTACTGTAGTCCTACCACAGAGAATAATATTACTCAGGCTGGTGGTAACGTCCCTGTGGAACGCGGCGTTGAAGTTCCAATGATAGATTCGGAGAATGGAGTTTAATCTTGATTCAGTCAAGATGATCTTGCAAGGGTCGCCACTTGTAAAGACTGAATTTGTTACAGGACTGAGTAAGTCCTTTACAAGTGGCGACCTTGGCCAGATCAACTTGACTGAATCAAGATTAAACTCCATCTCGAATCTAACCATTGAACTTCAACGCCGCAACCACAACGTTACCACCAGCCATTCGTAATTACCATAAGAAAATACATAAGAATTAACTCATCTCATATAAGAAGCATACAACTTTTTCAAAATTTGTTGACTAATGTAGTATAATGAAATGGTGATGAGGTGACAATGATTAGCATTATTATTTTCAATGTTTGTAATTAATGATTAGGTTAGAGATTAAAACGAATATTATGTGATCAGGATGGAGTGATTAGAATAACGATAATATAATAATGATACATTAACAATAATAGAAACAGTGATGTCATTGATGTTTACTTGAAATTTGAAATGATAGCTGGAAATTAGCATAATAAATGTTGACAATATAATTATCTCAATGAACAAGAAGGAAACGAAAATTATGAAAGAGTGAATCGACCGAAAGTCACGAGTGAGTGTGACAGCAACACTGACGTTTCAGTAATCACAGTGACAGTAAAGCACCACTAGGAGAAATATGGTGGGCATAATGCAGGAAAAGAGGAAGAATTTCCTTATCAATTCAAATGACAGTGATATCTCACGCAAAGGCAAATTAAGATTAACTAGAAATATTAGAACCACATTAAAATTGGCCAAAACTTAAAGAATGAGAGGTTTGTGATCGTCATCTGAAGAGTTGCAAGTCTTTTACAATATAGTGTCTTCACATTGAGCTTGCCGGAAGAGCTAAGCTGGTAGAATAAGGTAAGAATGAAGGCATCATCATATGCAGTATCAAAGATCACTAAATCAGGGGCCAAGCTAACTGCTAAGATTTTATTGAAATTGTTTAATAAACAAGCTAAAACTAAGCAAGTGAATAAGAACACGAGCACGAGTCCTACCTCCATAATAAGAATGGATTACTACAGCAGAAATAATAATCAAAAATAAGTCCTAAAATAAAGAGGACGACTTCAGATAAAGAAATTCTTCAATTATCAAAAATTTGTCGACATGTATTGCTTTGAAAATAATTTGGTTGTAGCTCAACATTGAAGTTTTTTGTTGACAATTTTAATAAGACTCAGTAGCTGCAGATCAATACTCTAGAAACCCAGAAACTTGTAGTTCACAGTTCTCAAATGCGCAGGAAGTTTAGTTCAGCACCATCAAGATTTTGGTGAATGGGCTGTAACTTAATACCCAGAAGAGGCTATAGAGCTGTAGATGAACATTCTCAGTCGGTCCGGTGTGTGTAGCTTAGTGCACTTCAGAGTCACAGGAGTTACCGCTCAGTACACTTACGAAGACTAGGAGTCATTGCTCACTATTCTATATGTATACATGAGATGATGAGTCTAAATTCTCAACATTCCGAGGAAGGTAGTTAGTGTTAGACTTTGAAACTGAAGCTTAAATTCCGCATCATTAGCAGGACCAAAAACTATATTTCAACACCCTCGTCAGGCCTAGGAACTGGAAACTATCCCTGTGAAACACTATTAGAATTTCAGATTAGTTAAACGAGAGTGTGTGAAGATATTCTTGAGAAGCCATAGAACTGTATCTCAGTATATTAAAAAGGCCCAAAGGTATCATCAAGCATGTGCAAGAGACTCAAGAGCTGTACTTGATACTCTCAAGAGGCGCAGTAGCTGCAAGAAAATATAAATTGCTAAAAACCGTCAACATGTCCTTGAGATATACAGGGCAACACAACACTTATATCTCCTAGTTTAAAGAGAGTAACAGTGGCGTTATTTTGACGCATGCTTGAACTTTTGGAAACACCATTCACACGTCAAACTGTAAATTATTATGATAAAACATTTACGACAAATAACGTTATTAATTAAATAAAAATATCAAGAAAAGAATATCTTTTCGTGAGAAGGAAACATATGCAACGTTTGCGTATCTTTTTTAATATCAAATATTTTTTTAAGAACTTCCTCTTCTTCACTTTTAAATAGAAAATACGTAGTAACATATAATGTCAGGACATTGTCAGAGAGGGAGAGGGAGGGGGGGTAGGGGGAGGGAGGGGGGGTATGGAGGGAGGGAGGGGGGTAGGGATGGAGGGAGGGGGGTTAGGGAGGGAGGGAAGGGGGTAGGGAGGGAGGGAGGGAAGGGTTGTTTCCCGTGGTGAGGACCTTCAAAAGGCGAGGAAAATGGAGCACGGACTAGGCCATTTTATTCATTATAATTTAGTTAAAATCCAGTTTTGTCTCCTCAAATTAGAGATTGCAAATCTAATAATTAATGCTCTTTGACAGCTCAATATACGCATTTCAGAAGGTGGTGGCAAAGCATATAACAATTTCAGTAATATGAGTGGATCATGCACACTCGCTAAAACATATTTTTTTTTTTTTTACCAAAAGAATTCTCATGAATTTTATTTGAATTGCGCGTGTTACAATTTGAATCTTTGTGTTGAACATGTAGTTGAATGTTGCCTAAAGGCGAATACTTTTTATGGCCCTGTCCAAAACAAAATGTGCAATTTGTTCAGTTGCAATCATAAAAGGTGAGAAATGCTAACCGAGACTATTGGTTGTTTTCTATATTATATTCTGACAGGTTCCTCAGCCAGGGTTTACTTTGTTTGAAGTCTTGCTGTTCGTCTTAAATAATAATAGCAGCTGCAATGCTGAAAAATCTAAACTTATTAGTAGGTGAGGCTCATTCAGAGTTATGTCTACTTCTTATCTATATAAAATGAGTTGAGTGCGTGCTCATGTCTTCAGTTGGATGCAATTCTACTAACAACCATTGACTAACAGATAGCAAATAATCTTCTTGCCAGAACTTTAACCAAGAAGGGTTTCAATTTAGAATATTGATGAGGATCACTTTATTGAAAAAAAAAATACTGGTACATATCTTATCAAGATAGTTAGTTGGTGAAGAAAATAATAAAATCTGAAAACTTGGTTGAGTGTAATTTTTTCAATAAAAAAAAATATGAGTACATACACTGTCTATTTCTTTTTTTTAAAATGATCATTTATCTGCATCTTATTAAATGTGACACTCATTTTGTAGTTTTTGGTAGAGGGAGACCCCGACAATACTTAGTCTGGGGGCATGTGTTTATAGGCTACCCCCATGAGTAGGGTCAAAATATAACTGATGAATAAGACATTTGTGCAACACTTTGGTATCCTTATTGTGAAAACGTTTCTCCAGCCAATGGCTTCATCAGTCCAATACAGAGAAGAACAGTGGAAGATGAGGAGCTTGAGGTAATCAGTCCCTCAGCATGGAGAAGATGTGAACAGCATATGTGTGGGAAAGAGACTTACATACTGGAGACAAGTGAGGCGAAACAGTTGGAGATGGCATCACCGGTGAACAACTGCCACTAGTGGAAGAAGGTTGTGACCATAGGTTAGGCAAACACTGAAGAATTCCCTCTATCGAAATGACAAGATGTTGTTGAGTGAGTGAGACAAATATTATCATACAAATAGTTATGTTGCGCGAATGTTATGCACAAATTAATGCTAATTATCCTGTTATTGAAATTGAAAGTTTGAAGGAATATATCCGGAATATACAAAATGAGAGGTTTGATGGGGAAAGGCTTAAGGGCGGGATTGAGGAGGTTTTGTGGGGAGATCGGCAGTCGGCGTGTGTGTTGCGGAGTCAACACAGACGTCGCAAGGCAATGGAGTTAATGGGTTTGAATGTTCAGGTAGGTATGCAAGGGTATAAAGTGGATCAGGTGTTGACGACTGAGGGTATGAGTAGGGTATATTGATGCTTGGGTTAAGTGAAAACGCAAAGTGTGGGAATAAGCGAAATAGCATAACAGTTAATTGGAAGGTTTGTGCAATGGTGAATTGACAGAGCTGATCGATTCGATTTGGCAGGGCCGATAACGAGTGCGAGACATGGGAAGCTTTATCCGGGGGCCGCAGTTAGGTAATTCCAACCAGGAATTGAAAGGGTTGCCCAGTGACTTTTATCTCCAAATTGGAGCGTTTTAAAAGGGTTTTTTGGCATGATTTCATATCCTTAAAGCGGGATCGGGTTTTAGGGGCACAGCAGCGGATGGCTGCTGAGTCGTTTCTAGTGCCTAAAGGTAGCCATTAACAGTTAAAGACTATCGTGCTATTTCGTTATTGTGTGGTGATTATAAGATTTTTGCAAGAAATTATAGCTAACAGAAAAAAAAAGGGTCCTGGGTAAAGTGATTGATAAGGGACAATATGGGGTGCCGGAAGATTTATGTAGACGGCATGGTTTGATGAGAGTTTTTTTGAAGAAAGGGTAAATTGGGAGGGGGGGGGTTGTTGGCTATAGATTGGCGAGGGCGGCATTATGATAGTGTAGAAAGGGAAGCGTTTATGGGAAGATTATGAGATGGGCATGGGTTTGGAGAGGAAATTATATCATGGGCCAAATAATGTTTCAAGATGCATCCTTGCGGGATCAGGTAAATGGGAAGGTTAAAGGAGAACAAATTCAGATATAAAGGGGTCTACGTCAAGGTTCTCCCCTTTCACAAATATTTTTTGCGTGATACAGGATCCCTTTTAGAGGGAATTAGGGGTCTTATTTAGCAGCAACTGGGTGGTGACGAAAGGGGTGGGGGGGGGCTGCATTGTTGGATATGTTATGACACAACATTTAGTAAGTGGTAACAGGATTTGCCTCGGGTGGAAAGTTAGTAAACGTTTTTGAAAAGGGCTTCTGGTATGTCAATTAATGAAGGAGAAAACGAAGCATATGGATCATGGGGATGGGTTAATGAGGAATGTAAAGTAATGTTGAAAGGTGGAAAAAGGTGACAAATTACTGATATGTGGGATCGTTTTATGTAACGATAGCAAGTTACATCAACAAAATAAATTCAAGTGCGTATTGTAGATGGTGTACTGAAGCGCCTCAGTGGTTTACGAGCTGCACACTTAACTTTGCTTCAAAGAGTAATTACAACGAATGTCCCTATTAATATAGTAAACTTTGCAGTACAGTACTATACCTATATTTCGTAGTGAGACACAAAGGTTACAAAAGCGCGTTTTTTAGATTCATTTGGGGTACTGGAAGCGAATGGTTAGGTAATGGGGGTTGTCACACTCCCGGTTGCGAGAGGGCTGGGTCTAGATAGCTGTTGAAAAGACACAGTATTAGATGTGTATTTGAAACGTAGTTATAAGCGGGAGGGTGGGGGGGGCGAGGAAGGCGGACTTCAAAGATACGCAGGATATGCAACCGGTGGTGGAGGGTACGGGTTCATATAGGTGAGGCAATGAGTTACGGGTCATCATAAACATGAGCGATCCTTCACATACTAAATTGGGAAACTGATGGGGTGTATGGTAAGGCAGTGGTAGCGGTGGTAGAGGGGTTTATCCGATGTATTAGATTGGCGTAATCTTTGGGGGGTCTTTTGAACAAATTGCGTTTAAACCCAAAAGTACGAAAGTTATGTATAGATTTTTACATGATCTTACCGTCTGGAGCTGGTTTTTATTCTCATAAGAGAATACGGGAGGATGGATATGCAAGGCTTGTGGTGGATGGGAGACTGTTTTCCATATGGTGTATTTTTGTGAATGTCATTGAACTAATAAGGGTTTGGTTGGGTAAGGTAATAAGGTTATTGTGGAGGGAGGGGTTTGCAGGTGGTTGAGGGTTTTAAAGCGTTAGACCATAGGTTGGGTGAATCAAATGGTAGAGAATGCGGAGGGTATATAATAACGGATTTATATTTATATGTCTTGGGCTATGAGAGGAGGCTAAACGTGTGGTGAAAGAATTAATGCGTTAAAAGCAACTTTTTATAGACAAAGTGTAGTAAAAGGAGTGTTTGGGGGGAGATGGGAGAAGGATTTAAGTGAGGGTTATAGGAATTTCACATTACGGGGATTTACAGGAGTTGAAAGGCAGGTAAGGGGATGAAATGGGCTGTTTCCTAGAATTGGGCGGTAGCAAGATGATTTTGTTTTAATGAATGTTATGTGAGGGATTCCGGGGTGCAAAATTTTAACATTATTTGTTTCTGAGTGTTTCAAGTACAATACAGTTATATTTGGAATTGTCGACTTATAACTATATATATATATATATATATATATATATATATATATTATATATATATATATATATATAATTAATATATATATATATATATATATAAAAATATATATATATATATATATAATAAATATAATTTACTTTCTTGTATAAGTCCCATTAATGGTTTTTTCTCAGGAACATTTTCAATGATATTCAATCCATATTTTCTATGCTTTTGATACAATGTGTAAATGTCAAAATGGCTTTTTATTTTTCAGTTTTAATTTACAATGGTATTTTTGTAAGGCACAATGATTTATTTGGTGCCAATAGAAGCATAGTGTGTTTTGATATATTTGGGTATTGTTTTTCTATTTTAATTTGTCTAGATGGTGGCAACTATGTATGGAGTTTAAGAGTTTTACGAACCCTTGAAGTTGTAAGAATGGATGAAGTTATTCGTGGTTGAGTTGACGTAAGATTAAACGACGTGAAGTATGAATTGTGTCAATGTGACAATATACTTTATAAAATTATTTATATGTTAATGAACCTGAATGGTAAATGAAGTTCTGATTTTTAAAGGTGAAGAGTGGGTTTTCCTTTTTTTATTTTTTCTTTTTTTCTTTTATGGTAATTTAAAGGTATGTATCATGTACACCAACGAAATGGTTAGAGGTATTGGTAAATTTTCGTGTTGATTTAGATATAAAGGGTAAAGAAGCTAGCTTTAATATATTGTAAAGCACACATTCACATCAGTTTATCACAGCCAATCATTCCTTCGATGATCTAAATTTCAATAGATATTTTCTATAATAAATAAATATATATTAAAGCTGCTTGTCTTCAGTACTCCCATGTTTCTACCGATAAATAAATAAAGTAAATAATCTTACCAAAGGCGGGGATAGAACCCGCGATCAGAGAGTCTCAAACTCCAGACCGTCTGGAGTTTCGATGCTCATCTAATCGCGGGTTCTATCCCCGCCCGTGGTATGTTTTCCTGCATCAGGTCCATTATGATAACGTGAGTCGGCTACTGTACTAATAAATGGTTTCCTCAAATATGTCTAGCTGTCATAAATAACGTAGTGAACAGTGTACTAATGGTAAGAATTTGACTAACAGCAGGAAACTCAGTTTATCTTCATTTTAAA
>NC_069497.1:4833264-4849034 GCF_026875155.1 Cherax quadricarinatus
CTTTCTTCTCCGCTATCTCCTCTCTCCAGCTCATCAAAATTCCAGCGATTTTTGATCAGCAACGCCACTCCTCCACCCCCCTGTTCCCTCTGTCTTTCCTCAGGATTTGGTATCCCGTTGGAAAGATGGCATCTGTTATCATACCCTGTAAGCTTGGTTTCTGTGAGAGCTATGATGTCCGGTGATGCTTCTTTGACTCTTTCGTGCCACTCCTCCACTTATTTGTTATTCCATCAGCGTTTGTGTACCATACCTTCAGTTTCCTTTCCAACACTGTGGTTTGGGGGCCTGTGAGGGTGGGAGACCTGGTGGCATACTGTGGGATTCTATAGCTCGGTGTTGGGTGGAGGCTGTGGGTATGGATTGTAGTGTGTGTTGGGATGGTGTGATAGGTTGTATGGTTCTGAGAGTAGTTGTGTGTGTGCTTGCCCTTGCTGTTCTGTCCTGCTCTGACTGACCTCTGCTGGTTCCCTCCTTGTCTCTTTTCCTAGCTCCTTTCGCTTTTTTGTCCTCTCCCTCAGCTGCTGTCGTTCTGATTTTGTTCTGTCTCTGTCTAGGAACACCCTCTTGTACTCTTCCGAGTATTTCAATCGTGGTTTCTCTTGGAGGATCCTGTTCCTCACTGTTTCCGTCCTGAGAATCAGCTTGATTGGTCGGTTTCTCCCCTTCGAGTACCCCCATATTCTCTGAAAATTTACAATCTCGTCCATCTCTTCACCTATTTCCGTGATGATTTTCTCAATCTCCTTTCTTTCTTCCTGCTTCCTTTCAGTGTGTGTCCTTTCCTCTCTCTCCTGAAGCCCATGGATAAACACTGATTTTGCCCCTTTCTTCCCTCCCATTGCCTCACCCTCTGTGACTCTGGATCCTGCCTGTATGTGGTCAGTTTCTCCCTTGATTTTTCCAGTGGCTCTTGATAGCCTTGTTGTGCCTCAGCATTCGACCTATCACCCTCTCCATCTGCAACCAGCTGATCTTCCCTTTCACTCCTTGGTCCTCCTTGGCAGATTGATGTGACCTTAGCATAATTCATAATTCCTTCCTTTCCGTTGCGGCCTCGCAGCTTCATATGCTGTGTCTTCTCTGGTCACTGCCCCTGAAACTCGCTTCAGCCTATTTACTCAACTTCTAGGACCCTTATCTTGGCTACTGCAGTTTGACTTGTTCCTCCAATTCTTTTCTCCTTTTCCAACCCCCTTTCCCAAATTTTACAGAGAGCTCTTTCTCCATTTTTTCGAAAGCTCTCCTAATTTCTTCCCCCTCTTGTTCCAACCTTTTTTACGCCCCCATCCACTCCCCCCTACCCGAACCATTCTCATCTGATCCTTGGTTCCCGCGGTCCCCCCATTTTTTTTTTTTTTTTTTTTTTTTTTTTTTTTTTTTTTTTTTTTTTTGTGAGAGAAAAGAAAAGGGGAAAAGGGTGAAGGGGAGAGAGAGTGAAGGGAAGAAGAGGAGAGGGAATTAGAAGGAAAATGGGGAGAGAGGGAAGAGAGAGAGGGGAGAGCAAGGAGAGAGAGAGAAAGGGAGAGAGAGAGAGCAAGAGAGAGAGAGCAAGAGAGGAGAAGCAAAAAGAGAGGAGAAAAAGAGAGAGAGAGAGCAAGAGAGAAAAGGGGAGCAAGGGAAAAAGAGGAGAGAAAGAGAAGGGGGGAGAGCAAGAGAGAGAGAAGCAAGAGAGGGAGAGCAAGAGGAGAAGAGAGAGAGAAGAGAGAGAGAGAGAGCAAGAAGAGAGAGAGCAAGAGGAAGAGAGCAAGGAGAAGGAGCAAGAGAGAGGGAGAGAAAGAGAGAGGAGAGCAAGAAAAGGAGAGAGAGAGCAAGAGAGAGAAAGAGCAAGAGAGAGAAGAGAAAGAAGAGAGAGAAGAGAGAGAAGAGAAGAGAGAGAGAGAGAAGGAGAGAGGGGGAGAAAGAAAGGAGAGAGCAAGAGGGAGAGGAAAGAGGAGAGAGGCAGAGGAGGACAAAGGGGGAGAGAACAAAGGAGGAAAGGGAAGCGGAGGGAGAGAGAGAGGGGAGGGGGGGACAAAGGAGGCGAGAGAGAGGGGAAAAGAGGCGAGAAGAGACAAGAAAAGAGAGAGGGAAGGGGAGGGGAGAGAGAAGGAGGGGAGGAAGATAGAAAAGGAAGGGGAGGGAGGGAGGGGGGGGGGGAAAAAGGGGGAAAGAGGGGGAGGGAAAGGGGGGAAAAGGGAGGGGGGAGATGGAAAGGGAGAGGGGGAAGGGGGCTAGGGGGGGAAGGGGGGGGGAGGGGAAGAGGGGGGGAAAGGGGGAGAGGGGGGAGAAAAGGGAGGGGACAAATGTAGAGGGGGAGAGATTAGGGGGGGAGGTGTTGAGGTAAAGATTTTAAGGGGAAAATGGGAGAGGGAAAGAGAGAGAGAGGTAGGTAGAGAGTGAAGGTAAGAGGAGAGCTATAGGTAAAAGTGGGGAGAGGTAGAGATAGGTTTCTTTAGTGAGAAAGGAGGTGGGGGGGAAAAGGAGAAAAAGGGTTTAGATGGTCAGTTAAAAGGACGGTGTGAAATCCTGTGTATGTGTGTTTGCGTGTGTACTACAGCTTACAAGTGGCTTGTTCCGTGTGTGTATGTGTGTGTGTATGTGTGTAGTGTGTATGTGTGTGTGTGTGTGTGTATGTGTAGGTGTGGGGGTAGTGTGTGTGTATGTGGGGGGAGGGGGGGGGGGGGGGGGGGGGGGGGGGGGGGGAGGGGGGGGGGGGGCGGGGGGGGGATCAAAAAAAGCAAAAAACCGGAGAAAGAACAAGTTAAAAAGAAAACAACCCCAAAAAGAAAAGCGGGGAAAAAAAAGGGGGAAAATGGTTTTGTTTGGGTTTTGTGTTGGGGTTTTGGGGTTTTTTTTTTTTTGTTTTTGGGTTTTTTTTGGTTGGGTTTTTGGGGGTTTTGTGGTTGGTTTTTTTGCTTTTTTGGGTTTTCCCCATTCTTATTCTCGTTTTACATTTTTCCCTATTTTTCTCCAAATTTTTCTTAATTAAAAAAAAATTTTTTTTTTTACTTTTTTACCCTTTTTTCTAACCCCCTCCCCCTTCCCCCCTACAACCCCCCTTTTCAAACCCCCTTTCCCTTTCCCACTTTTTCTTAAACTTTTTCGGGTTTACCCTTTTAACATGATTTAAGGGAATTAAAACCCCCCAAAAAAAATTATATACTTAAGTGGGTGATGGTGAAATTAGAAACGTGATTTGTTTTAAAAAATTTTAAAATTTATCGATTTATAAAAACCGTAAAATGCCTGATGGGGTTTGTTATTAAAGGAAAATTTTAAAATTTGTTGGTGTGAGTGTGGGGGAAATGGTGGGGTTGAGGTTGAGCGTTGTTTTCCGTGTTTGTTTTGTTCGTGGTGGGGTGTGGGGTGGGTTGTGTGGGGGAGAAGTTTTGTGGGTGTGTGGGTGGTTTGGTTTTTGTGTTGCCCCCCCATAAGTATTCAAAACTCCCTAATAAATCCGGGTAGTTTACCAGAAAAACAAAACTTCCCCTTTACTTGAATTTACTTATCAAATTCAAAGTTTTCCAAAAAAATTTCAAAAAATTTAAGTTTGGGGGTTTTGGTAAAATTTAGCTTGTCTCGGTTTAATTGTTTTTTGTTTTTGTGAGTGTGGAATGTGTGTGTGGTGTGTGTTTTAGTTTTTTTTTGTGTTGTGTGGGGTGTGTGTGTGGGTGTGTGTGGTGTGTGTTGGGTGTGTGTGTGTTTGTTGTGTGTGCTGTGTGTATGTTTTCCCCCCACTTCAAATTTTTTAATTTCATACTTGCTAAAAAATTATCAGTATTTAATACCCGTTTTCAAAAAACCAACCAACAGTGATTCTTCATTTAAATCATTTATTTAAAAAAACACAGAAATTTAATTAGGTTTAAAATTTTTAATTTTTGGGTTGAGCTTCAAGGGGAGTGTCTGACTTTAAACCCTCACAATTTTTTTTCCCCCTCGCAAAGGACCCTCCTCGTTTAGTCAACCCTATTTCCCCTTTTCCCCATGCTATTCTGCTCTAAATTCTGGTATGGGTTTTGGGGGGTGGTACCAGTTTCTAAAAAGTGATTCAAGGCAGGATTCAAAAACCCCAAAAACCCAACCCCCCCAACGGTGAGGGGATATTTAAAACGGGCAGTGTTTGCAGAAAAGGGTTGCCAGATGCTGTTGACGTACCCCTTTTTTCACAATTTTGAAAATTTTTCACCTGCATCTTTAAAACCGAAATATGTTCATGAAATCCCGGGCCCCCCTCAGTGCCCACTTATGATGGGAGTACATTTCATTTTTTATTGGAATTACATTCTAAATTCGGTGTTAAAACTTTTTATTATTTAAAAAGGGTCACAAAAACTTTTTGTAAACGTCACTGTTTTAAAGCAGGCCTAATCCCAAACCTTTCCCCTTGTTAAAATATTTTTTTTTTCCTTTTACTTTTCCCTTTTTAAACCCTTTTTTCATCTCAACTGTTTGGGCCCCCAAAAATTTTCACTTTTTAAATCCAATCTCTGAAATTCTTTTGAACCCCGTTTCCCAACTCACTTGTTTTCTTTGTATATTTTTGAATCTGTTTTTTAGAAACAAACCCTACTATCCACAAACGGTTTGACAACTTTGAAATTTTAAAAGTTTTCGAGGTTTTCCTCCCCGTTTTTTTTTAAACCCAAAAAAACTCGGGTTATCACTCGTGGTTTGGGTTCACGAGGGTTGTCACTCCCGTGTTTATTTCCCTTAGAAGTTGTTGCACCCCTTTAAAAAAACACAAAAAGTTCCGGGGCCTTGTGACCCACTTTCCTGCGACTGACCTTTGGTGTGTGTGTGTGTGTGGTGTTGTTGTGGTGTCCCCACCTTTTTGCACTCACTTTTTAGGGTTTGCAGGGGCCCGAGGAAAAGGCCTCCGGGCCCACCCTTTTTCCCAAAACTGATCGCAACTGGGTTTTCTGCCCTTCCCCCGCCCCCCATGCCCCTTTTATCATCCCTTTCCGTCTTAAAGCTAAAAATTTAGTTTTAAGACAGGTTCCTGCCCCCAACACTTTCCCTGATTTTTCCCCATTTCCCTAAAAACCAAGACTGAAGAAAAAACTTCCAAAACACCCCTTTTGGGACCACCCCTTGTTTTTAAATTTTCCCAATTTGACCCCTTGTTTTTTGTGTTCCATCTCTGGAAAACATCCCGCCCGGGGGCCCCCCTTTTATCTATTCCTCGCAGTTTTTTTGTACGCCCTTTAAATCAGTTTACCCAACCCTTTCCCTGTCCCCCATGTTTTTGGGGGCTCTTTTCCCCTTAAAACGTTTCTTCTGGCCTTTCCCCCTTAAAGCTCGGGAAACAAACCCGGGTTTGCAAATTTTTGCAAAAGGGTTTTAGTTATTTTTTTTTATTTTTTATTTTGCACCCCAAAACCCAACCCTTTGTGGGCGGTAGTCAAAAGTTTTACGGGGAACAAAATTTGGGGTCCAGGGACGGGCCCCAAAGTTTTTTGATAAACTGACCAATTTTACAGAGGTAATAATTTCCCACAATTTAAAAATTTAATAAACTCACAATTTTACGAAGGTAAGGGAACTCCCGGGAAAGGTCTAGTCACAATCATGACAAGTTAAAAAAGGTTTTTTTCAATTACAAAAGTACTTAAGGGGTCCGGGGACTGGGTTTCCCAAAAAGTTGTGTTGGTGAACAAGGAAACAAGGAAATTGAGTTTCCCAAGTTAAAAAAGGAAAAAGAATACTGTAAAAAAGGGGTTATTTAAAGTTTAAACAGGGCCCCTCAACCCTTAAAACAATTTTTGTGAAATTAAAAGAAATTTCCACACTTCCCACACCGGTCACATTGTAGGGATTTATTGGTCCCAAATATTGATTGTTGGGGTCACACACACCACACACACCCCAACAACACACATATAAAAATTCATACCCCACACACACACACAAAAACACACACAACCACACACCCACACACACACACACCCCAAAACACACACCCCACACACACCCCACACCCCTACACAAAACTCATACACACACACCCCACACATTTCAAACACACCCCACACAAAATTTAAACACACACAAAACCACTCTATACACACACAACACCCCCATATACACTCATACCAAACCCCCACGCCCCACACAAACCCCAAAACCACAAACACACACACAAACACCACACACACACACACACACACACACACCACAAAACAAAAGGGTTTGGGCCCTTTGACCCCTGCAATCTAAAATAGGTGAGTCCCAAAACCCCCATACACCACACACACACACAACACACACACACCACACCACACACACACAACACACACACCCACACACCCCAACACACCCCACATGCCACATTTGGTAATGCTTTTTTTTTACAGTTTGCAAAGTCAGGGTATTTCCCAAAAAATGGTCTGAAAATATCCCACGGGGGATAAAGTACTTTTGGCCATTTCTTGAAAAATTTCTGAGCGGTTGTTTCTAAATTATTTTTTTAAAAATCACACCCCCAGAACTTTAAATAAAACGAAAGGGTTTGGGGGAAAAATAGTCCTTTGGCAAAGTTTACATTTTTTTTGGAACTACATCTGGTGGTGGTGTTTTAAACCTCCCAAAAGATAACTTGTAACCCACCCGGGAAAGCCGGGCATTAGTGACACCCAAAGGCCCGCTTTTTTTGTTTGGCTGCACCAAAAGAAATTGGCTCCCCTTGCATGATAAATGATGATAGATGGGCTCACTGGTGAAAATCCCCCTTGGGCCCTTTAAGTCCATAAAATTCATTAAAGTTCTTTTCGTATTATTGTTCTCAAACTCCCTCCCGACAAAACCAAGATTTTAATCTACTCCCTCTTTGAAAGCATACAGCTTAAACCAAATTTTTCAGTTCATCATGCATCTGAAGAACCCAAAGTGAGATGGAAACCAAAGCATGGCACTCTGACTCCCCCCTGTCCACAAAACCTACCTATGATTTTAAAAAAGTGGGTTTAAATTTAATATTCTAAAAAAATGAAAATGAAATGGAGAGCATTTGGGTTGAACTTTGTTAGGGAAAAAAGTAAATAATTTACAAAGAATTTGGTGTAGGGGGAAATGGGCAGTAGTTAGTTGGATACGTAATGGGAGAAAAAGATTTTTTGGGTAGATTTCTTAATTTTACAAGTTTATAGAGGGGCCAAGATATATTAGATCACTTTTTGTTGTAGCCCACACTGAGAGTAAAAAGGTAGATGGGATACAAAAAAAAAGAAGCCCGCAAGTAAAGAGAAGTGAAGGTTTATTAAAATTAAAAAGGAGGCAGTTAGGGTTAAAAATATAAAAAAAAATGCTGGAGGGTAGTTGGGCTATGTGAGTAAAGGGAAAGGGGGGGGGGAAGAAAGTATGGGGCAAATTTAAAGGAAATTTCAGTGTTGGGGTGTTCAGCAGAAGTTTTGTGGGTTCAGGAAAAAGGGGTGTGGGAAAAGAAGAGTGAAATTTTTTGGGTTTGGATGTTAAAAAAGTAGTAAGAGGAAAAGTTTGCATTTTGAGAGGATTTTACAAAGTAGAAGTGGTGCAAGGAAGGAAGAGAAAGGACAAAAAAAATGAAGGTTAAAAGAAAGTGAAGCAATGTAAAAAAAAAGGAAACAAATCAAAAAGTGCGGAGATGTTATTCAAAAATTTTGTTTTAAAATTTAAAAAAAATTTTTGGGAGGGGAGGTTTTTTAAAGGGTTTAAAAAAGGCCTGGAAAAGAAAAGGGTTTTTTATTTAAAAATTTAAAAGATAAGTTATTAAATGGACCATTTTGAGAATTGGGAGGTTGGGGGAATACTTTGAGGAATTGGTTTAAATGTTGTGGGGGATAGAGAAGGTGATTTTGTGTTCAGGGGGAAAGGGAATGGAAAAAAAACAATTTTGCACTTTAATGTGATCCTTTAATTGGGAAACGTTTCCCCCCCACACATTGGGGCTTTTTTAAGTTTAAAAAAACAGATCTACCTGGAGTGTGGGAGACGCAAAACATACCCGCCAGGAGAGGGCGTAATGTCAGTGTGGGGGGAAAAAAATCCCTACCTGGAGAGGGCTTAAAGTCATGTGGGAGAAAACAGCCCTACCTTCCCCGGGGGAGACAGTAATGCCAGTGTGGGAGACACAAAATAACCTACCAGGAGAGGACCGTAATTTCCCCGTGTTTGGGGGGCAAAAAAATACCGTCAGGGAGAGACAGAAATTTTAGTGTGGGAGACACCAAAATTTCCCCACCTGGAGAGGGCAGTAAAAGTCAGTGTTTGGGGACACAAAAAAAACCTTTCCGGAGAACAGTAAAAACATTTTGGGAGAAAAGCATACCGCCAGGAGAGACCGAAAGCTAGTGTAGGAGACACAAAAAAAACCTGCCAGGAAAGAGAGTAATGTTTGGGGTGGGAGACATCACATACCTGCCAGAAGAGACTGTAATGCCAGTGTGGGGGGGGCACAACATACCTGCCAGCGGAGACAGTAATGCCAGTGTGGGGGCCAAAAACAACCTGCCAGGGGAGATGTAAAGCCCGGGGGGAAACAAACATACCCTGCCAGGAGAGGTTAAATAATGCCGTGTAGGAGACACAAGATAAACCCGCCTGGGAAACAGTAATGCCAATGTTTGGGAGGGCACCCAAATACCCCACCCGGGGGGGCAGTAATGCCAGTGTGGGGAAAAAGATAACTGCCAGGGAGACAGTAAAGCCAGTGCGGGGGACCCCAAAATAGCCAGGGAAACGCCAAAAGCCGTGTGGGAGGGCAAAAAGAACCCGCCCGGGGGAAACGTAATGTCAGTTTGGGAGAAACAACAAAACCTTTCCAGGAGAGCCTTAAAACCCGCGGGTGGAAACACAAAAATACCTGCCCCGGGAGAAACTAATTTCCAGTGTGGGGGGACACCCAAAATATCGCCAAGGGGGGACAGGGAAGCCAGTGTGTGGGGGACCCAAAAACCGGGCCCGGAGAGACAGAAAGCCAGTGTGGGAGCACAGTATATCTGCCCCCGGGGACACTAATTTCCCTGTGGGAACCCCAAATACCTCCCGGGGGAGGACAGTAATTCCCCTGTGGGGGAAATACATACCCCAGGGGAAAAACAATAATGCCAAATGTGGGAGACAAAAACATTTCCCGCCAGGGGAAAACAAAAAAAAGCCAGTGTGGGAGACACTAATACCCCCAGGGGGAAAACAATAATACCAGTGTGGGAGACACCCAAAATACCTGAAAGGGGAGACAGTCAATGCCAGTGTGGGAAAGGGCCCACAAAACCGCCAGGGGGGAAAAGTAAAGCCAGTGTTTGGGGGGCACTAAATTACCTGCCCCGGGGGGGACAGTAAAAGCCAGTGGGGGGACACACAACATATCTGCCAGGGAGAGACAGTAAGCCCCGTGTTTGGGAAAACACAACATACCTTTCCGCGGGAAAAAAAAGCCAAATGTGGGAGACACTTTCATACCCTGCCGGGAAGACAATAATTTCCAGTGTGGGAGGGGCACCCCCATACCCCGAAAGGGGAGACAGTCCCTGCCAGTGTGGGGGGCACTACTACCCGCCAGGGGAGACGTAAAAACCAGTGTGGGGGACCTACATACCTGCCAGGGGGACAGTAATTCCCAAAGGGGGGAGAACCCGGGATACCTGCCAGGGGGAAAAAAATAATGCCAAAGGGGGGAGACACAAAAATAAACCCGTCAGGGGGGGACAGTAATGCCCGTGTGGGAGGCACTAAAATACCTGCCAGGGGAGAAAAGTCAAAGCCAGGTGGGAGGCCCAAAATAAACCTGCCAGGGGAGACGTAAGCCAGTGGGGGGAGACCCCTAAATCATACCTGCCCGGGGGGACAAAAATGCCATGTGGGAGACAAACATATCTGCCCGGGGAGACAGTAAATTCCCGTGTGGGAGGGACAACATACCTGCAAGGGGAGGGGAGTAATGCCAGTTTTGGGAGGGACAAAAACCTGCCGGGGAGACAAAAAAATTCCAGTGTTTGGGAGACAATTTTCATTCCCCGCCAGGGGAGACCAGTTTAGCCTTTTTGGGGCCCAAAAAATACCAACCCGAGGAGCAGTAATACCCAAATGTGAGAGACCCTTTCAATTTCCTGCCAGGGGAGACAATAATGCCAGTGGGGGAGACCCCAACATACCCCGCCAGGGGGGGACAGTAAAGCCAGTGTGGGAAACCCCAACAAACCTGCCCGGGGGGACACAAATCAAAGCCCCAAAGTGGGGGAAACTACATACCTGCCAGGGGAGACAGTTTAAAACCCCCTTTCGGGGGACACAACAACCTGCCAGGAGAGACGCAATGCCAGGTGGGAGACACAACATCCCCGCCAGCGGAGACAATAATGCCAGTGTGGGAGACAATATATACCCCCCAGGGGGGACCCAAAAATGCCAAATTTGGGAGACTCAAGATAACCCGCCAGGGAGAACAGCAATGCCAGTGTGGGGGCACAACATCCCTGCCAGGAGAAAAACAGTCTGCCGGGGTGAAGACCAACATACCTGCCAGGGGAGACGCCAAAAACCATGTGAAAGACCCCAACATACCTGCAAGGGGAAAGGGCAGCAATCCAGTGTGGGGACAAACATACCTGCCAAGGGGAAAACAGATCCAAAGCCCGGTGGGGGACAAAAACATACCTGCCAGGAGAGACAGTTAAAGCCAGTGGGGAACACAAAAAACCGCCAGGAAGACAGTTAAAGTCAGGTTGGGGGACACAACATACCGCCCGGGAAAAGGGGCAGTAATGCCAGTGTGGGAGACACAACATACCTGCCAGGGGGAAACAGTAATGTCCCCTGTGGGAGACACAAAATAAACCCGCCCGGAGAAACAGTAAGTTTATGTGGGAGCCCCAAAAAACCTGCCAGGGAGGACAGTAATGCCCGTGTGAGAGACACAAGATCCGCCCGGAAGAACAGTTAAAGTAGTGTGGGGAAACATACCTGCCAGGAGAGACAGTAAGCCCATTGGGAGACCCCAACCCTACCTGCCGGGGAAACCCGTAATGTCAGTGTGGGAGGGAAAAAACATACCTGCCCCGGAGAGACAGTAATGCCCCCGTGTGGGGGACACAACATACCCGCCAGGAGGGGCCGTAATGCCAGCGTGGGAGACACAAGATTAAAATGCTTGGGGGAGAACCCAAAAATTTTCCAGTGTGGGGGGGATAAAATATATCTGCCTGGGGTGCCCGTAATGCCCGTGTGGGACAACAAAAAATATCTGCCAGGAAGACCTTTAAAGCCAGTGTGGAAGACAAAACATACCTCCAGCCCGGGACAATAATACCAGTGTGGGGAACATACATACCCGCCAGGGGGGACCCGTCATGCCAGTGTGGGAGCACTCCCTTAAACCGCCAGGGGAGACAGTCAGCCAGTGTGGGGGACACTACATACCTGCCAGGGAAGGGCAATAATGCCCCGTGTGGGAGACACTACATACCTGCCAAGGGGGGACAGCCTGCCAGTGGGGGAAAAACACTACATACCGCCAGGGGAGACAGTCAGCCCGTGTGGGAGACACTTCATAAACCCGCCGGGAAGACAAAAAATGCCAGGGGGTGGGGAACACTACATACCCCGGGGCCCGGGGGGGACAGTCAAGCCCGTGTGGGAGGCACTACAAACCCGCCAGGGGAGGGCAGTAATGAAGTGTGGGGGACACTACATAACCCGCCAGGGGGGACGTAATGGCCCGTGAGGGAGACAATAAAATACCTCCCCCGGGAGACAATAATGCCCCGTGTGGGAGACACAAAAAACCTGCCCGGAGAAACAGTAATGTCAGTGTGGGAGGGAAAAACTTTCCTGCCCGGGAGAGACCCGTAATGCCCCCGTGGGGGGAAAACAAATACCTGCCCGGGGAAACAGTAAAAACATGTGGGGGGACAAACATAACCCGGCCCGGAGAGACGTAAAAGCCAGTGTGGGGGGACACTTTTCATAACCCCGCCAGGGGAGACAGTAATGCCAAATGAGGGAGACACTAACCCAAACCTCCCAGGGGGGACCCAAAAATGCCAGTGGGGGGAGCACTACATAACCTCCCAGGGGAGACAATAATGCCAGTGGGGGAGACACAAAATACCCTGCCGAGGAAACAGTAATGCAGTGGGGGGAGGGACAACTACCTGCCAGGGGAGACAAAATTGCCCCGGGGGGAGACACTACATATGCCAGGGGAGACAAAAATGCCAGTGTGGGAGACACTACATATCTGCCCAAAAGGGGAAAAGTAATAACCCGTGTGGGAGGCACAAAATACCTGCCAGGGGAAAGGGGAAATAATGCCAGTTGGGGGGAGGCCCCAACTACCTGCCAGGGGGAGACAATAATTCCATGTGGGAGACCTACATACCTGCCCGGAGAGACGGGCCCTGCCAGTGTGGGGGGCACAACATACCGGGCCCGGGGAGACAAAAATGCCCGTGTGGGGGACACAACATTTCCTGCCAGGGGAGACAGAAAAACCAGTGTGGGAGGACAACATACTTTCCCGGGGAACGTAATGCCATGTGGGATGCACAAACATACCCGCCAGAAGGACAATAATGCCAGTGTGGGAGACACTACATACCCGCCCCCCGGGGAGGGGGGGGCGGGGTAATGCCATTTTGGGGAGACACAACCCTACCTGCCCCGGAGAAACAGGCATGCCAGGGGGGAACACTAATTTCCTGCCCGGGGGGGAACCCAAAAATGCCAGGTGGGAGGGGCCCCCAAACATACCCGCCAGGGGAGAACAAAAATGCTAGTGTGGGGAGACACAAATTTCCTGCCGGAGAGACCCAAAATTGCCAGGGGTTTGGGGGACCAAAAATACCTGCCCGGGGAAGGCAGCATGCCGTGTGGGAGACAAATACATACCTGCCGGGGAGACGTCATTTCCGTGTGGGAGACACAAAAATAACCCGCCCGGAAGAGGGCAGTCATGCCAGTGGGGAGACCCCCACATACCTGCCAGGGGAGGACAGTATGCCAGTGGGGGGAGACAATTTCATACCCCCCAAGGAGGGCATCATTGGGCCCTGTGGGAGACACTACATACCTGCCAGGGGGGACCGTAATTTCCAGTGTGGGGGACACTTTCATATCTGCCAGGGGGACAGTCATGCCATGTGGGAGACAAACATAAACCCGCCAGGGGGGGGGGGGGGGACAGTCATGCCCGTTGGGGGGGAGACAAAATACATACCTTCCCCCGGGGAAAAAGTCCCTTTTCCAGTGTGGGAGACACAAAATACCTGGCCCGGGGAGACAGTCATGTCAGGTGGGAGACACTACATAAAACCCGCCAGGGGAGACCGTCAAGCTAGGTTTTGGGAGAAAACTTTCATACCCGCCAGGGGGGGAAAAGTCTGGCCCCCGTGGGGAACACAAAATACCTGCCAGGGGGAGGGGCAGTTTGCCTGGTGGGAGGGCACAAAATCCTGCCAGGGGAAAGGGCAAAAGCCTGGTTTGGGGGACACAAAAATACCTGCCAGGGGAACGTCATGCCAAGGGGTGGGAGGGCACTACATTTCCTGCCCGGGGAGACCGTAAGCCCGTGTGGGAGACACCAAAAAACCCGCCAGGGGGGGAACAGTCATGCCCGTTTTGGGAGACAAATACATCCCCCAGGGGAGACAGTAAAAGCCCGTGTGGGGGGAACAAAAATACCCAAACCAAAGGGGAGACAAATTTTATGTCAGTGTGGGAGAAAAACAAAAAAACCTGCCAGGGGGACAGTCATTCCAAAATTTGGGGAAGGGCAAATACATTTGCCAGGGGAAAACAGTAACCAGTGTGGGGGGGACCAACAAAACCTTTCCAGGGGAGACCTTATGTCAGTGTGGGAGACAAAAAATACCTGCCAGGGAGACAGTCTTTCCAGTTTTGGGGACAAAAAACATACCCGCCAGGGGAGACAGCATGCCCGTGTATGAGGGAAATACATACCTTCCCCGGGGGGACAGAAATTTCCAGTGTGGGAGACACTAAAATCCGCCAGGGGAGACAGTCATGCCTGTGGGGAGACACCCACATACCTGCCAGGGGAGACAGTAAAAGCCAGTGTGGGAGACACAACATACCTACCCGGGGGAAAACAGTCATGTAAATGTGGGAGACACAACATTTCCCCGCCAGGGGAGACGCCTGCCCGTGTGGGGAGGGCACTACCCTTCCTGCCCGGGGGAAAAGAAATGGGCCCGTGTGGGGAGACACAAAAAACCTGCCAGTTGGGGACAGTTTAAGTCAGTGTGGGAGGGGCACAACATACCTTCCCAAAAGGGGAGACAGGGATGTCATTTTGGGAGACACAAAAACCTGCCAGGGAGACAGTCTGCCGTGTGGGAGACACGTTGTGGTAATTTTAAGTGCTTGCAGAACACAGTTTAAACCTTTACCTTTTTAAACAACAAGAAAGCACGTCAACACAGCAACACGCACACAGAAAGCACGTCACACAGCAGGCACGTCACACAGCAAGCACGTCAACAAGAAACACGTCAACACACAAGACGTCAACACAGCAAGCCTCACCAAGAGCTAAAAAGAACCAAAAACCAAACCCCACGCAAAACACTAACAAAAAGGCAAAAGGGCATCAAAAGAAAGTAACCCGGCAACACTTCCCTCAAAGGGGCCCCCCCCAAACCAACAACCCAGGTACTAAATTTTGCGATGGGGAAAAAAAAGGGTTTTTTTCCAGTACCCCTGGGTTCCCCCCCCGAAGAAAATTTTTTGGGGGATTCCAGAGGTAATGTGGGTACCACCCCAAACCGTCCCCCCTTTTCCCCAAAGGCCCAAATTCCAGAGCTGTTTTGAAGATTTTTTAGGGTTTTTTTATTTAGGGGAGTGGGACAAAACTATTTGACATATGTATATAGTGTACTTTACTTCTTTTCTAAACTGCGAGGATAAGCAAAAAAAGCTTTTCTTTGTGTTTTTTTCGCTTTTACAAAGAAAAAGGCCTTTGGGACTCCGGGGTTGAATGGGAACAAAAAAAAGTAAGAACTTCCAATAACACATACAAAAACATAACAAGTGAAAGTTTTTGTATGCAATAATTTCCCAAAAATCATTCTTACCCCAAAAGGAAAAAAAAAAGTATTTATTGTTTTTTTTTATAAATTATTTTAAACATCTAAAACATTTTTAGTTAAATTAGGGTTAAATCAAATTAAAATTTAAATTTAAAAGGGTTTGGTAATTTTCTAAGGTTCTTTTTGAACAAAGTTATTATTTTTTTCATTAACATAATTTAAAAAAAAAAACTTTAAAAACCCCCAAAAAATATAAAAAGATCAATTTTACATGAGGTCTTGTTAACAAAAACCTTTCACCCTTCGGGAAATTGGGGTATTTCCCGTTTTTGGAAGAGTATCTAATATTACTTCATATATGTTCAAATGTTGGTGGGGGGCCCTCTGCAAAAAAATTTTTTGGGGGGAGTGAAAGTGTTTAATGAGATAAAGTTTTTTTTGGGGTTTTTTATTTATAAAGTGGGGGGGCCCAGCGAGTGCCACGACTGTTTTCCCGAGTAGGAATAACCCCCCCCCATGGACTGTCAGGGAGGGGGAGTGGGAAAAACCCCCCATGGTTATGTCAGGGAGGGGTGGAGTGGGAATAACCCACCATGGTACTGCAGGGACTGAGTGGGGAATAACACCACCATGGTACGTCAGGGGCTGGATGGGGGAAAACACCCCATGGTACTGTCAGGAGGGTGGAGTGGGAAAAAACCACCAGGGTTTTTGCAGGAGGCTGGATGGAAAAACCCCCCATTACTGTCAGGGGGCGGAGTGGGG
>NC_069497.1:4849534-4866095 GCF_026875155.1 Cherax quadricarinatus
GTGTTATGAGTGGTTTGTTGAGTGTGTGTGTGTGTGGTGGTGTGTGTGTTGTGGTGTTTGTATGTGTGTGTGTGTGTGTATGAATTTGTATATGTGTGTGTGTGTGTGTGTGTGTGACTCAACAATCAATATTTGCACCAATAACTCACTACAGATGTGACCGGGTGTGGAAGTGTGAATTGCTCATTACACTATAATTTGTTCATGATTGTAGCCATGTATAAACGTAAGTAACCATTCTTACAGTATTCATTACCTTTGTAACTTGTGAGCTCATTACCTTGTACCTAGTTCAGCCATCACAACTTTGGGAGCCCAGTCCCTGGACCCATTACGTACTTCTGTAATCTGTAAATACCTTTGTAACTTGTCATGATTGTGACTAGACCTACCTGGAGTTCATTACCTTTGTAAATTGTGAGTTCATTACCTTTGTAAATTGTGAATTCATTACCTCTGTAACTTGCTCAGCTATCAAAACTTTGGAGTCCAGTCCCTGGACCAATTATGTACCTCTGTAATCTTTTGACTACCGCCCACAGGATGGGTATGGGGTGCATAATAAACATATTAAACTAACTAACCTTGTTGCAAAGATTTGCAACAAGGTTAGTTCCAGAGCTAAGGGGAATGTCCTACGAAGAAACGTTAAGGGAAATGAGCCTAACAACACTGGAGGACAGGAGGGTTAGGGTAAACATGATAACGACGTACAAAATACTGCGAGGAATAGATAAGGGGGACAGAGACGGGATGTTCCAGAGATGGAACACAGAAACAAGGGGTCACAATTGGAAATTGAAGACTCAGATGAGTCAAAGGGATGTTAGGAAGTATTTCTTCAGTCTTAGAGTTCTCAGGAAGTGGAAAAGTCATGTAATGTAGTGGAGGCAGGAACCTCGTCTTAAAGCTATTTATAGCTTTAAGACGAGGTATGATAAAGGTCATGGAGCAGGGAGAGACAGAACCTAGTAGCGATCAGTGAAAAGGCTGGACCAGGAGCTCTCTCTCGACCCCTGCAACCCTAAATAAGTGAGTGCAAATAGGTGGGCACACACACACACACACACACACACACACACACACACACACACACACACACACACACACACACACACACACACACACACACACACACACACACACACACACACACACACACACACACACACACACACGCACACTCACACCACACACACACACTTCCACCCCACACTCACACACACACTCTCTCTCTCTCTCTCTCTCTCTCTCTCTCTCTCTCTCTCTCTCTCTCTCTCTCGTAGAATAAGAAGAGAGTTTTCATGAGTTAACGACCCCTTGGCCTGGTCATAGACCAGTCCATCATCTTTACCACAACTAACAGTAACAACGGTAACATAACATCACAAGCCGATGATGAAAAATTTATATCATCAAAATGGTGATAACCAAAGCGTAACTTCACAAATGTGATAACTATAGCATATAACTAGACAATCGTGAAACAGGATGCATGACAGTATATCTGGAGTATATCTGGAGAGTGTTTCAGGGGTCAACGCGCCCGTGGCCCAGTCTGTGACCAAGCCTCGTGGTGGACCAGGGCCTGATCAACCAGGCTATTAGTTTTGGCTGCACGTAAACCGACGTACGAACCACAGCCCATCTGATCAGGTACTGATTTTAGGTGCCTGTCCAGAGCCTTATGTATGCTTGGATGCAGTTGAACACTTTTGGGGGCCTGACACTTATTTTGTTGTCTCTTAGGGTACTCGTTGCTCCCCTGCTTTATTTGGGGCTATGTTACACCCCCTTCCGAGCCGTTTGCTTTCGCAGGTAGTGATTGTCGTGTGATTTTCGAAGTGTATATTTTCATGTATCTCTCTCGCCTGCATACCAGTGAATACAAGTCAATGAACTTCAACTAGATGTTTTTCTCGCCTTTGATTTAACATATGAAAAGAAATATTTTGAGCTTCTTTCAAATTCATTTATGACTATTAATTCTTCATGATTTTCTTGTCTCTGTGTTTTCTTCACCTTGTGTGATTTTTCACCTTCGCCTGCATGAGGAGATCCTCTTTCTCTCTATTTACATCTTCTTTTTTCCTTTTTCTTAAAGGAATTTTCCTTTGCAGAACCTCAATGCCGCAGAGTTAATTCTTTCTAGGCAGAGGTTGGATCCATGTTGTTTAGGATATCTTCCCAGCTTGTTTCATTTAGGATATGGTTGACTTGATTCCATTCATTGTTAGTGATGATGACGCCCAGGTGTATTAATGTAGTGACAAAGGCCCAAAATCTCATAAAAGCAACAAACAACTGTAGCATAATAAAATATATTGGTGTTAACAGTAACAAAACACACACAGCTGTAAAAATTCACAAAGCATCAGCAGCATAATGTGACTAGTCAATAAGAAAAATAACATCCCGAAAAACAAGGGAACATTATATCACAAGACAACGGTGACAACGCAATACATCACAAGAAAATGCTTTTCAGCACCAGTATATATTAATGATAAATGCGTCAAGGACGACTTGGAGAATTTCATAATAGTAGAGAAAGGTTATACTGTTAAGTTATAGCATTACGTACTATGGTTGAATGAACTCTTTGTTTTCGTAATAAATTGCATTGTCTCGCAGCTTATGAGAATAATAGCCACAAAACGAGCAGCGAGAAACAGTGTTGGATTTTGTACACAGTTTTGTTTTTATGTGTCATTCTCGTGCTTTTAATATCCATTTACAGCAATATCGTGCATAATTTAGTGTAATTTCCTATAAGTAGGATAATATTACTCAACATTTCTAAAAACATAATTCGAAGGAAGTAATACGGGGTGAGAGAGTTTCCGAGTATTATTTTGCTACCCCAGGGTGCTTATCTCGGCTTTTGTTACCCCAGGTGCTTATCTCGGCTTTTGCTACCCCAGGGTGCTTATCTCGGCTTTTGCTACCCCAGGGTGCTTATCTCGGCTTTTGCTACCCCAGGGTGCTTATCTCGGCTTCCTGAGACCTGCTTCATCTGGCATAATTTACATCCAGGATTGATTTCAGTTAGTGTGAACCTTCTCCTCAGAGAAGCTTCTTCTTTGAGCCTGATATTGTTGTTTTAAAGAGTATAACTAATATGAAAAGATCTGTTAATTTACTCTGGATCATTTCAAAGTCTGACCTAATCTATCGACCTCCAACGTCTGACACCGAGGTACCTGTTCATTGCTAGTTAAACAACAGGAATTTTTAAAATGAAGATAAACTCAGTCTTCTGCTGTTAGTCAAATTTTTCTACCATTAGTACATTGTTCACCTACTTAATTATGACAGCTAGACATATTTGAGGAAACATTTATTAGTACAGTAGCCCGACTCACGAAATCGTAATGACATGATTGCAGACAAACCATACCACGGGCGGGGATAGAACCCGCGATTAGAGAGCCTCGAAACTCCAACGGTCTGGAGTTTTGAGACTCTCTGATCGCGGGTTCTATCCCCGCCCTTGGTATGATTTATTTTACTTTATTTATTTATCGGTAGACACATGGAGTACTGAAGACAAGGCAGTTTTTTAATATATATATATAATAAAAAATAATCTATTAAAATATAGATCATCGAAGGCATGATTGCTGTGATAAACTGATGTGAATGTGTGCTTTACAATATATTAAAGCCTAGCCTTCTTTACCCCTTTATATCTAATCAACACGAAAATTTACCACATACCTCTAACCATATTCGTTGGTGTACATGATACAACCTTGTATTAACCATAGAAGGAAATAAGAACAATAAAAAAGGAAAACCCATCTTCACCTTTTAAAAATCAGACTATCAATATACCATTCAGGTACATACTATATAAATAATTATAAAAGTATATTGTCTAATTGAACACAATCACTTACAATTCAGTTATTATATTTACGTCAACTCACCATGAATAACTTCATCATTCTTACAACTTCAAGGTTTCGTAAAACTCTTAAACTACATACATATATTGACACCATCTTAGACAAATTAAAAAAGAAAAACAATACTCAAATATATCAAAACACACTATGCTTATATTGGCAACAAATCAATTGTGCTTACAAAAATACATTGTAAATTAAACTGAACATAAAAAAAAAGCCATTTGACATTTACACATTGTATCAAAATCATAAATACGCATAGAAAATATGTATTTTTGAATATCATTGAAAATGTTCATGAGAAAAACCATTAATGATATACAAGAAAGTAAATATATATATATATAAATATATATTATATATATATTATATATATATATAAATATATATATATATATATATATTATATATATATATGATATATATATATAAAATATATATATATAATAATTATAATAGTTTATTAGTCACAATTCCAAATATACAGTATATTGTACTTGAAACACCGGAACAAATAATGTTAAAATATGCACCCCGGAACATAACCTCCAATAACAGTCATCAAAAACTCATCATGCTATACCGCCCATTCTAGGAAACCAGCCCATTTCATCCCCTTACCTGCCTTTCACTCCCGTAAATCCCCGTAAGTGAAATTCCTATAACCCTCACTTAAATCCTCTCCATCTCACCTCCCATAACACCTCCTTATTTCTACACTTTGTCCCTATAAAAAGTTGCTGTTAAGCATTAATTTCTTTCACACACGTTTCGCTCCTCTCATAGACCCAAGACATAGTAAATAATATAAATCCGTAATTATAACCCTACCGCATTCTCTACCATCTGATTCACCCCACCTATGTCTAAGCTTAAAAACCCTCACACCTGCAGAACCCCCCCATCCCACTAACCTTATTACCTACCCAACCACAACACTTATTATTTCAATACATTCACAAAAATACACCATATGGAAAACGTCTCCAGTCCCGCCACAAGCCTGTTGCATATCCCATCCTCCCGTATTCTCTATGGAATAAAACCATCCAGAACGGTAAGATCCCATTAAAAATTCTATACATAACTTCTCGTACTTTAGGGTTTAAAACGCAATTTGTTCAAACGCCCCCAATATTACCCAATCATACCTCGATCAACCCCTTCTATCTAACCACCGCTAACCATGCCTTTTTACCATCCACCCCATCAAAGGTTTTCCCAATTTAATATGGAAGGACTCTCATTGTTTATGACGACCCTACATTGCCTCACCTTTATGAACCCCTACCCACCCACCCACCACCGTTGCATACCTGACGTATCTTAATTAAGTCCGCCTTCCCTCGCACCCCCCCCCCCTCCCGCTTATAACTACTTTCAAATACACCTCCATAATCCCTCTAAAACGCGCTTTTGGGTAACCTTTGTATCTCACTTACGAAGTATCGGATAATATTGCTTGCTACATGCCAAAGCCAAAAGTTTACTATATAATAGGACTTCGGGTGTAATTACTCTTTGATGCAAAGTTAAGTGTGCAGCTCGTAAACCACTGATGCGCTTCAGTCCACCAAATTTCTTTTACAAAATACGCACTGAATGTATTTGTTGTGCTAACTTGATATCAGTTACATAAACGAATCCCAACAATCAGTAATTGTCCAACCTTTTTACCACCTTTCAACTACTTCACATTCCTCACTTAACCCATCCCCAAGATCCATATCCTTCGTTTTCCTCCTTATTAATTGAAATACCAGAAGCCTTTTTCAAAAACGTTTACAACTTTTCACCCGAGGCAAATCCTGTTGGACCACTGTTACTAAATATCGTTGTGTCCTCAACATATCCAAACAATGCCCAGCCCTCCCCCCTCCACCCCTTTCGTCACCAACCCCATTTGTTGCTAATAAGACCCTAATTTCCCCTCTTTAAAGGGATCCTGTAAACACGCAAAAAATATTTTGTGAAGAGGGGAGAAACCTGACGAAGAACCCCTTCCTCATCTGAATTTTGTTCTCCTAACCTTCCATTTACCTGATCCCGCAAGGAGCATCTTGATACATTAATTTGGCCCATGATATAATTTCCTCTCCAAACCCCTGCCATCTCATATCATCACTTCCATAACGCCATGCCCTTTCCTACACTATCAATGTCGCTCCCAATCTATAAGCCAACCCCCCCCCCCTCCCAATTTTACTCTTTCTTCAAAAACTTCTAATCAAACCATGCCCGTCATACATAAATCTTCCCTGCACCCCTATTTCCCTTATCAATCACTACCCAGGACCTTTTTTTTCTGTTAGCTATAATTCTTGCAAAAAATCTTAATAATCACCACACATAACGAAATAGGCACGATAGTCTTTTGACTGTTAATGGCTCACCTTTAGGCACTAGAACGACCACAAGCCACCGTTGCTGTGCCCCTAAAACCCGATCCCGCTTAAGGATATTGAATAATCTGCCAAAAACCCTTTTAAAACGCTCCCAATTCTGAAAAAAAAGTTCACTGGCAACCCATCAATTCCTGGTGCCTTACCTAATCGCGCCTCCGGATAAAGCTTTCCCATGTCCACACTTCCGTTATCGGCCTTTCCAGAAACGAATCGATCATGCTCTGTCAACGTCACACTGCACCAAACCTCCAATTTGACTGTAATGCTATTCCCTTATTCCCACACATTGCGTTTTCAACTTAACCCAAGCATCAATATACCCACTCATACCCTCAGTCGTCGTCAACACCACTGAATCCACCTTTATAAAAACCCTTGCATACCTACCTGAACATTCAAAACCCATAACTCCATTGCCTTGCGACGTCTGTGTCTGACTCCCAACACACACGACGCCGCGGCCGATCTCCCACAAAACCTCCTCAATCCCGCCCCTTAAGCCCTTTCTCCTCCTCAAACCTCTCATTTTATATTTTCCTGGATATATTCCTTCAAACTTTCAATTTCAATAACAGGATAATTAGCATTAATTTGTGCATAACATTCGCGCAACATAACTATTTGTATGATAATATTTGTCTCACTCACTCAACAACATCTTGCATTTCGATAGAGGGAATCTTCAGTGTTAGCCTAACTCTATAGTCACAACCTTCTTCCCACAAGTGGCATTTTCACCGTGATGCCATCTCAAACTGTTACGCCTCACATTGTCTCCAGTATGTAAGTCTCTATTCCCACACATATGCTGTTCCATCTCTCCATTGCTGAGGGCTGATTTACCTCAACTCCTCATCTTCCACTGTTCTTCTCTGTATTGGACTGATGAAGCCATTGGCTGGAGAAACGTTTTCACAATAAGGATACCAAAGTGTTGCACAAATGTCTTATTCATCAGTTATATTTTGACCCTAATCATGGGGGTAGCCTATAAACACATGCCCCCAGACTAAGTATTGTCGGGGTCTCCCTCTACCAAAAACTACAAAATGAGTGTCACATTTAATAAGATGCAGATAAATGATAATTAAAAAAAGAAATAGACAGTGTATGTACTCATATTTTTTTTATTGAAAAATTACACTCAACAAATTTTCAGATTTATATTTTTCTTCACAACTAACTATCTTCTGATAAGATTATGTACCAGTATTTTTTTTCAATAAAGATGATCCTCATCAATATTTCTAAATTTTAAACCCTTCTTGTTAAAGTTCTGGCAAGAAGATTATTTGCTTCTGTAGTCAATGGTTGTTAGAACTTGCATCCAAAACTGAAGCCATGCGGCAACGCACTCAACCATTTTATTAGATAAAAGTAGACATAACTCTGAAATGAGCCTCACCTACTAATAAGTAGATTTTTTCAGCATTGCAGCTGCTATTATATTTAAACGAACAGCAAGAACTTCAAAACAAAGTAAACCCTGGCTGAGGAACCTTCAGAATATAATTAGACAACAACAATAGTCCTCGGTTAGCATTTCTCACGACCTTTTATGATTGCAACTGAACAAATTGCACATTTTGTTTTGGACAGGCCATAAAAAGTATTCGCCTTAGGCAACATCAACCTACCATGTCAACACAAGATTCAAATTGTAACACGTGCAATTCAAATAAAATTCATGAGAATTCTTTTGGTAAAAAAAAAAAAAATATGTTTTAGCGAGTGTGCATGATCCACTCATATTACTGAAATTGTTATATGCTTTGCCACCACCTTCTGAAATGCGTATATTGAGCTGTCAAAGAGCATTAATTATTAGATTTGCAATCCTTCTAATTTGTAGGAGACAAACTGGATTTTAACTAAATTATAATGAATAAAATGGCCTAGTCCGTGCTCCATTTTCCTCGCCTTTTGAAGGTCCTCACCACGGGAAACAACCCTTCCCTCCCTCCCTCCCTACCCCCTTCCCTCCCTCCCTAACCCCCCCTCCCTCCCTCCCCCCCTCCCCCTCCATAAACCCCCCCTCCCTCCCGCCCTAACCCCCCTCCTCCCTCTCCCTCTCTGACAATGTCCTGACATTATATGTTACTACGTATTTTCTATTTAAAAGTGAAGAAGAGGAAGTTCTTAAAAAAATATTTGATATTAAAAAAGATACGCAAACGTTGCATATGTTTCCTTCTCACGAAAAGATATTCTTTTCTTGATATTTTTATTAAATTAATAACGTTATTTGTCGTAAATGTTTTATCATAATAATTTACAGTTTGACGTGTGAATGGTGTTTCCAAAAGTTCAAGAATGCGTCAAAATAACGCCACTGTTACTCTCTTTAAACTAGGAGATATAAGTGTTGTGTGCCCCTGTATATCTCAAGGACATGTTGACGGTTTTTAGCAATTTATATTTTCTTGCAGCTACTGCGCCTCTTGAGAGTATCAAGTACAGCTCTTGAGTCTCTTGCAAATGCTGATGTATACCTCTTGGGCCTTTTTAATATACTGAGATACAGTTCTATGGCTTCTCAAGAATATCTTCACACACTCTCGTTTAACTAATCTGAAATTCTAATAGTGTTTCACAGGGATAGTTTCCAGTTCCTAGGCCTCACGAGGGTGTTGAAATATAGTTTTTGGTCCTGCTAATGATGCGGAATTTAAGCTTCAGTTTCAAAGTCTAACACTAACCTACCTTCCCTCGAAAGTTAAGAGATTTAGACTTCAGCTCATGTATCACATAAGAATAGTGAGCAATGACTCCTAGTCTTCGTAAGTGTACTGAGCGGTAACTCCTGTGACTCTGAAGTGCACTAAGCTACACACACCGGACCGACTGAGAATGTTCATCTACAGCTCTATAGCCTCTTCTGGGTATTAAGTTACAGCCCATTCACCAAAATCTTGATGGTGCTGAACTAAACTTCCTGCGCATTTGAGAACTGTGAACTACAAGTTTCTGGGTTTCTAGAGTATTGATCTGCAGCTACTGATCTTATTAAAACATTGTCAACAAAAAACTTCAATGTTGAGCTACAACCAAATTATTTTCAAAGCAATACATGTCGACAAATTTTTGATAATTGAAGAATTTCTTTATCTGAAGTCGTCCTCTTTATTTTAGGACTTATCTTTGATTATTATTTCTGCTGTAGTAATCATTCTTATTATGGAGGTAGACTCGTGCTCGTGTTTTAAATTCACTTGCTTAGTTTTAGCTTGTTTATTAAACAATTTCAATAAAATCTTAGCAGTTAGCTTGGCCCCTGATTTAGTGATCTTTGATACTGCATATGATGATGCCTTCATTCTTACCTTATTCTACCAGCCTTAGCTCTTTCCCGACAACTCATGTGAAGACTACTATATTGTATAAAGACTTGCAACTCTTCATATGCCGATCACAAACATCTCATTCTTAAGTTTCTGGCCAAAATTTAATGTGGTTCTATATCATCTAGTAATCTTAATTTTGGGCTTTCCGTGATATATCACTGTCATTTGAATTGATTACAGGAAAATCTTCCTCTTTCCTGCATAATGACCACCATATTCTCCTAGTTGTCTACTGTCACTGTTAATTACTGAAACGTCAGGTTGCTGTCACACTCACTCGCTGACTTTCGGTCTCACTCTTTCATAATTTTCGTTCCGCCTTCTTGATCATTGAGATAAATAACTTAGTCAACATTATTACTATTTTCCGCTATCCATTTTCAAATTTCAAGTAAATCAATGACATCACGTTTCTATTTATTTTTTAATGTAATCATTATTATATTTATCGTGTTATTCTAATCACGTCCATCCTTATCACATAATAATTATTTTAAATCTTCGAACCTAATCATTATACAACATTGAAAATAATAAGGCCTATTCCATTTGTCACCTATCACCATTTCATTAAACTACATTAGAGTCAACAATTTTTGAAAAGTTGTATGCTTCTTATATGAGATGAGTTAATTCTTATGTATTTTCTTATGTAATTACTCATGGCTGGTGGTAACCGTCTGTGGTAGCGGCGTTGAAGTTCCATGGTAGATTCGAGATGGAGTTTAATCTTGATTCATCAAGTTGATCCTGCAAGGTCGCCACTTGTAAAGACTTACTCAGTCCTGTAACCAAACCCCTTTTTTTTCAAAGTCTTTACAAGTGGCGACCTTGCCAAAATCAACTTGACTGAATCAAGATTAAACTCATCTGAATCTATCATTTGGAACTTCACAACGCCGCATACCACAGAACGGTTTACCACAGCCATGCTTAATTATTCTCTGTGTAGGACTACAGTACAGTATATATAAAATTTGGTGATTGTTAGTCTCAATTTATTGTAAGTCAAAGTCAAGTCAAGGCAGATATACTAGTTAATTCTGTCACCTTTATTCTTGAGCTTGAAACGATTTGGAGGAATAGACTCAAGGGACCCGAGATTTTCCAGTGACCAACATTGTTTTCATTGAGTTTTCTATTTTTTAATATCAAGGGAACTGTTGTAAGACACTCCTTGATTTTTTGGTGAGAAGATGGATGGTTCAAGGGACCTCCATTCTACTTACTGTTTGGTCGGAAGCGGCATAGAACCCTCAGTTTTTTCTTTGATTTGTCCGTTTCATTTTTACCTTGGTAGTTTAAGTTATTCTTGCAAGTATGGAGGAATACAGTTTTGGATGAACACTGGCAGTAAGTTAGAGGAAATAACAGAGAAAAAAATTAGCTTTCATTAGCTCCAAGATCCAGGAAACAGAAAGAAAGGAGAAAGAGAACTTGAGAGAGGAGGAGAAAATGGAGAGAGAGAGAATGGAAAGAGAGAACCAAGAAAGACAGAAAAAGAAAGGAGAGATAAGGAAAGAGAGAGAATCGAGAGAGAGGAGAAAAAGGAAAGAAGGAGAATTGAGAGAGAAAAGAAAAAGGAGAGATCGAAATTAAAAAAAGAGAAAATCAAGAAAGACAGAAATGAGAAAGAGAGAGAAAAGGATAGTGGTAGATTGATCGTGAAGAGAGAGCTAAAGTACGTGAAGGAACAAGTTAGGTTAAGAGAACTTGAGGAAAGAGCTAGAGATATGTGAGAAAAGAGCTAGAGAAAATGAATTAAGAGAAAGAGAAAAAGATCGTGATGTAGAGAAATCTCACCAACATAAAGAATACGTAGAGGAAGGAGTAATTGAACCTCTTTCAGCTACTCCACATATTCCAACCACCTAATTTAACCTCCTTCAGAGGGAGAAGACAATACTTTCGTCATTATCAGGTTTGAGAAAATACTGCTAACCCTCTGTGAATGGCCTGTTGACACTGGGCTACCAGGTTGGGTATGTTAATTTCCGTACAGCTTTGAATATCAATGAACTTTGTCCCAGGAATCACTGTAATTATAACCAACTTAAGAATGCAATCCATAAAGCATACCAAAAAAACCTACAAATTCTTATAGAAAAGATTTCAGGTATGCCAACCTTACAGCCTGGCCAAAACTTTCAGCAGTTACAGGTAATACACGTTCGTTCGACTTTTGGATAGAGAGCTCAGAATTGATCACATTTTATGAGTCTCCTTAGAGACTTAATGTTGGTGACCCCCAGTTCTGACAGCTCTTTCTTCCTCACCAGATACGAACATTCATAGAGAACGTAACTGATTAAAGCTGAGGAAGTTGCCTGAGGCTGCTGACTTATGCTGAGGCTCACAATTCCTATAAAGACCTAAAGAGGATCGAACCCTTAAGGAGGCAAGGGATTCAACAGATCTTAAGAAATCCAAAGCCCATTGGAAAGTAAACTGACTTTCTTTTATTCCTGTTTGTCCATTTATTGGTGTTAAGGGACATAAACGTCCGCCGATTGTCCAAGAAAGTGGCAAGAAGTTGAAGATGTTTTAAAGAACTGTAATGACCAAGCACCCTTCTGTTCAGGAACAGTAATGGACTTAATGTCTCTATAACCATTTACGAGACACAGGATGCACATGTATAGTCATTTCTGATAAAGCTTTGTTCCCTAACCTTAAAGAAACTCATTCCTATGCTATTCTTCAGACTGCTTGGCCATACAGACACTTTTCCTACCATCCATTTGTTACATTAGGTCCTACATGGTTCTCAGGTTTGTTCTGAAGCCGTACTATCTCCATCACTTCTTGGCTCCGTACTAATAGTAATGTGAATGGTGCCATTCTTCCTTCTGAGGTTGACCTTTTCATCACCAAAGATTGACACATTAGCTTGTTTTCAGCTCCTCTTCCTGTAAAAATCCGAGAAGCCCCTCGAACAGTTCCGATGAGGCAATGTCTCGTAATAATAATGTGGGATTAAAAACCAGTGATACAACTCTCGAAAATCGAGGTAGTAGAACACCGGTTCACTTGTTAGATGAAAGTGAGGATATCGCCTCCGTACTTTAAATGTCTTGACAAGGGCTCAGACCAAAGCCCAGGCTTCTCCTACTGTCCATCCTTTATTTTCCCTCCACTTTAAAGAGCCTTGTTGATATATCGATAGACTCCTTTGTCAAAGTTTACAAACGTAATTGCCCTTTCACTTCAGAATGTGGCCATACTGCAGCAGAAAAAAATAGGTTATCACCAAAGAAAAACTTTTCATATAATTTGAATATATAGAGGTATCCTGTATAAAATCAGTATTCAAATTAAATTCAGATGAGATAGACTATTCCATCTTAGTATGTTCCAAGTCAATGCAGAGAGACTGTTTTCTTAAAATGGCTCATGACCTACCAGTGGCCGGACATTTTCTCGCATCGTAAAACCTTGAATAAAATTAGGGAAACCTATTTTTGCTCACAAAATGTCCTCAGTTATCACTACCTATTGTAGATCGTGTAAACTTTGCCAAACTGCATCCTCCCGAGGTACAGGGCGATACTATGGTCAAAAATGGGCCAATTTTACGTACCTTTTGAAAGAGTAGCTATTGACATCGTTGGTCCTTTATCTCCACTTCATTTGGGGGAACATAGATATATATTAACATTAGTTGATTATGCTTCGAGTTTCCCCTGAAGCCTACCCTTAAAGACATAACTACGACAGAGGTGGCTGAAGCCCTTTTGTCCCACATCTTTTCCAGAGTTGGTATCCCTAGAGAAATTTTGTCTGACCGTGGACACAATTCACATTCTGACTTAAATGCAACATCTATTAACCAACTTCTGGGAGTGAAGCTCTCTCATCACACCCTATCATCCCAGCTGAATGGGAGGATTGAACGCCAGCATTCCGATTCTCAAGCCCATTTAAGAAACTTTTCTCCCTTAAACCTTAGGAGTGGCATCGTTACCTACCCGTGCTTTGTTTGCCATGAGGGAAGTTTCCCCAGTGCCTCTTTGGGGTTATCACCTATTTTAACTTGTCTAATGGTAGACAGGTCAGAGGTCCATTGTCCATCTTTCATGACTTATGGACTAAAGAGGAAGTGAATGCCTGAGGTTCGAGGTTTTCTTCTTACCAGTTTTCTCCTTGACCTAGATTCCCAAACTTGAGGAGACCTCTGACATAGTTTCGAAAAACTTAAGCTTATCATGGGACAGTACAAAACCTATTTTGATTTCCAACAGTCAGAGGAGAAGTTTTAAAAAGCAAGGGGATGAGGTTCTGGTACTTTTAACCAATACAAATCAAATAAATTATATTAGTAGCATGGAAAAGGTCCGAATAAGGTATTGAAAATTGTGGGAAGGTTGATTATCTCATAGAAGTCAAGGGGAAACTAAGCTTTATCATATCAACATTCTTACGAAATATTTTAACCCCGAAGAAATTCGGTTTAACTGTTTGAATGACTTTGGTTTAGTTTTTCCACACATACTTGATAAGGACAACTGAGGAGTGTAAGGTGTGCGTATTGACACCTCTAACGTAGACCTAACAGAGACTACATGACTTGTGATTCTGACCACTCGGTTCGACGAACATTAACATCAATGAGCTTTGTATGACCATAAGAAACAGGAACTACTCATGTGTGGGTAAATTCTCCAGGATGTTTTTTAACGGATATACCAGTGTCAAACCTCACCGTAGTCCATAAGATTGACTTAGTCACGGGCAACCTATCCAAACGGAAATTATACCCAGTTCCCAGTTTCACCTTAGGGATGCATTTGACCGAGAAGTAAATCCGATTTGAAGCTAGAAGATATTGAAACCTTCAGTATCTGCATATGCTCACCAGTAGTCATGGTTAAGGAGGATAATTCATATAGACTTGCTATTAACATCAGAGGCCTTAAAGCATAACTCGGTGGGATGCGGGATCTATGCCCTTAATAGATTGCGATCTACATACAACTTAATGACTCTTCTTTCTTTCAGAGATTGATATTGCGCGGCATATCATCAGTAATTTTAGATCCTTCTTCTAAGCATACAACCGCTTTTTTTTTCCTACACACCAAGGACTGATGCAGTATAGAACTATGCCCTTCGGTTTGGTAACTGCCTGTGCTACCTACGTGAGACTGATGAGAAAGGTCTTCGGTAATATGCCAAATGTTTCAGTTTATTTTGATAACATTTACGTAATGACATCCATGTGGGGCGAACATATCCAAACATTAACATCATTGTTACGTAGGTTACGCTCACATGGCCTCACTGCCAAGCCGAAGAAATGCTTCCTTGGGTATAACAAAATTAGATTTCTCGGACTGATTCTTTCAAATAATTCTTTGCAGCCTCTTCCAAGTAAAATCAAAGCTTTATTAGAGTTTAAATTCCCCAAAACCAAGAAGCTCATGCGTAGCTTTCTTGGTTCTGTAAATATTTTTGCACGGTTTATCCCCAACATTACAGATCTTACAAACATCTTATCAAACTTCCTTAAAAAGTCTGTGAAGGAACCTCTTGAACTTTCCGACGTAGCTCGAGAAAAGTTTAATGAAATTAAAAATATCTTCTCGAAAGACCCTATACTTATGATTCCAGATATTAATAAACCGTTTTGTTTAAAGACTGATGCCTCCAATACCGGCTTAGGTGCGGTGTTACTACAGTACCATGATGATACTCCCTTCCCTGTATGCTTCCTAAGCCGGAAACTTGCAGAAACGAGATACTCCACCATAGAAAAGGAATGTTTGGCCCTTGTGTTGGGTATCTCCAAACTTAAATTTTATTTACTGGGAAAAGAATTTATTTTAGAGACGGATCACAAACCTTTGATATACCTAGAAACTTTTAAGGGAACCAACAGTCGCCTCTTCAGGTGGACATTGGCACTCCAAGCTTTTAAGTTTCATATTGTGTATATCAATGCTTCATCCAATAATTTCTCTGACTTGTTAAGCCGTGACAGTCAGTAGAAGATTTGTTGCCTTACGCAACTTCCACGTGTTAGAATTTTTTCCTCACCTATTCTTCTTATACTCCTTGAATATAAGTCTTGGTATGGGGGAGTGTGAGGGAAAAGTTCAACAGATAGGAGTAGCAAGCGAGTATATGGTGACGATAATTTGATTGCTGGCTGCTTGTTAAGGTAGGGTCAGTCTAGCTCCCGCTATCCCCTCCCCCCCCCTTTTCTCCGCCCCGAAAGGTGACGTGTGGGGCTCTGACCACTTGACTCACAGCTCCCAGCACAACTGTAAGTAAAAACATCTGCTTCTATTCTAGTGGATATATTGGTTGATAGCTTCACTTTTGACCAATAATAAACTTAGTCTTTCAGTCTTAAGTCCCATGTAATGTTTTTGATAATCACCACGTCTTCTAGGTATTATACTTACCATGGAGAGTGGTTTCTAAAGCAGTGGGTAACCTTTGTCTCTTTCTAGCTTGGAATAACAGCTCGGGTCATCTGCCAACCAAAGAAACGTGTTGAAGGAGACGGACTGAAGTCCTGAGACGTCACTTTTTGATCTACCTACCTGATTAATTGTAGGCAACAGCAGGCAACTACCCCTCATCTTTGCAGTGGTAAAGAACCTGTGTTCCTGTCATCTGGACTGACTATTGAAGGCTATAGACTCTGTGAAGAACTAGTCGTTGGGTTGTCACTCAACACCTGTGACCCCCCCCCACATCATCAACAACGGCTACAATTTCTACAAGGCGGTGTCAACCTCAACCAGACACCCCAGCATTACTGTACATATTAGCGTTGAATTCTAATGTCATTTTTCCATTTCATTTTTTCATTTTCTTTAAAGTAGGATGCACATTCATGTTTCAATGTTTTATTTTTGCATTAATAAATAATTTAAAAGGGGTTTTTTTT